>JAQZBX010041045.1:0-22471 GCA_029593785.1 Cabassous unicinctus
AGCACCCCTGCACCTGTGTCAGGGTTTTCACTTTTTTCTTTTCCCTTGATTCTCAATAAACTCTTTACTCTCTTGCCTTAAAAAAAAAAGTATTTCTGAGCTCCATTTCCAAAGATTCTCTATAATGTCTACTATGGGTCCTAGAAATCTCTTTTTTTAACAAGCATGGAGGTAATAATTTGTCTACATTTTCAAAAACACCCACTAAGCAGTAAATTACATTCTACTCAGTAATAATGCAGGGATTATCACTAAAGGAGACTATCCTCCACAAAGGAAGTATAAAAGAAATGGAGAGTCAAAAGGCATGTAGAAAAAGTCCACAGGTGATTCTGTTACATGCATCCTCCTTCACACCTCCCTATTGCTCTACCTATATCTCCCTATACCTATTTTAAAGAATGATATTATGACTGCATAACTGGGAAGGTTGTGTATTAGTCAGCTAAAGGGGTGCTGATGCAAAGTACCAGAAATCTGTTGGCTTTTATGAAGGGTATTTATTTGGGGTAAAAGTTTACAGACCCAAGGCTGTGGAAAGTTCAACTCAAGGTATCATAAGAGATATTTTTTCACCAAAGTCAGCTGCCACATGTTGAAGCAAGATGGTGGGCGATCTCTTCCAGGTTCCAGTCTTCCTCTCTGGGCTTCCTTTTCCTCTGAGGCTTAGTGGGCCCAGCCTCTTCCCAATCCCAGCTGCAGGCTCGCATAGGGCTTGTCTTTCAGGGCTTCCTATATCAGTCTCAGCTCTTTTCCCAAAGTCAGCTGTAAGCTATAAGGTGAATGGCCCATCTCTCCCTGGGGCTTTAGCTGTTTGAACCTTCTCCTTTCTGTCACATGGCAGGATAAAAAATGACAAAGTTCTCTTCTCTCGTGTGTCTTCTTGAGTGAGTGTCCATTTATATCAGATGCCAGCAAGGGGATGGGGACTCAACCTGAGTCATAGCCTCTGATGTCGTCAAATCGAAAGCCTTAATCTTAACAGGTAATTTAATCAAAGGCATCTTAGCTGAATTTTATATAATCAAAGGGTATCATACCCAGAGGAGTAGATTAGTTTACAAACACAATCTTTCTCTGTTTTGAGATTCATAAAATAATCTCAAACTGCCACAGGTTGTATTGAAAATAGAAAATAGTCATCATTAGAAACCAATGAAGCCACACAAGAGATCTCTGATTAATTAAGCTATTTTAAGAATGTGTACAAAAGACATAAATACACATAACTGAATACAATATAAAGGAGTAGAGGGTCAAAAATAAAAGATGGTATGAGTGAAACAAGTGAGGTTTTCTGCCTGAAAGAAACATAAGCTAGCCTTCTATAATAAATAAATAGGGCCATAGACTTATGCTTCTGGCCAAGACAGAGGGACAGGAATCCCATTTACTCTCCCACATGAAACAAAGAAACAAACAAACAAACTGGAAGGATACATGAAACAACAGTTTTCAGGACACTGGACATCAGGCAAAAAAAGACAATGAGAGATGGCAAATTAACAAGGTGAGCCCTATGATTATCCCAGTTTACTGCCTGAAGAGGGTTTCCAGGCCATAGCGCAGGGTGGGGGAACCCAGGCAGAGCCTGGGAGTCTTAATGAATAGACTAGGCAGACCTGGGAGACTAGGGAGGCCAAAGCAGCTAGTGTACCGCACAGAGAGAACTTAGGTTATTCACAGAGGGCTCCCCTTCATTCTTCAGCTGGGTATTGATCAGCACATGTGTGTGAAGAAACTACCTAAAGCCAGGAAAAGAACTACCTGAAAAGAATAGAGGACCAATTCTTAGAGTTCACACAGAGCCTGCAATAGTTTCTGTTCCGACCAGCAATAGTAGAAAACCTCTTAATTTATGGGGTATGTGGTAGGGGATTTGGAAGGATTTTCCCTCAGTAGTGGGAAGAAATTACCTGAGTCTAAACATTTCTCTAGTCCCACTAAGAAAGCTTGAAAGCAAGACAAGAAGGGATTAAATGTTTCAAGTAACCAAGTCTTAGAACAAATCTCAAGAATGTTTATAGGAACATAAAAATATTCAGTACCCAAATAGTAATATTCACAATGCCTTTCAATGAATTAGTAATTACCAGGCCTGCAAAAGCAGGAAAACATGACTTGTAATGAGACTAAATCAATCAAAACTGACCCACAAATGACACAGTTTTAGAATTAACAGATGAGAGCATTAAAACAATTATAGCTATTGCAAATGTTTAGAAAACCTGAACATATTAAGTGAAGATATTAAAAAAGACCCAAAATAAAACAAGTGGATCTAATTGGCATTTATAGAACACCCTACCCAACACCTTCAGCATGCACATATTTTTATGTCCAGACAAAACATTTATGAAGATAGATCATATTCCAGGCCATAAAACAAATCTCAGTAAATTTAAAAGGATTCAAGACATAGACATTATATGCTCTGATGACAATTGAATTAAATTATAAATTAATGTAAGTTATCTGGATAAATCACAAATATTTGGAAACTAAATAACATACTTTTAAATAACCCACAGTTCAAAGAGAAATCAGCAGGGAAAGTGGGAAGTATTTTGAACTGAAATTTAAAAAAATTCACATATGGGATGCAAATAAAGTAGTACTTAGAGGGAAATTAATAGTACTAAATACCTATATTAGAAAAGGAAAAAGGCCTGAAATCAATGTCTTCAACTTTCAGCTTAAGAAACTAGAAAAAAGAAAGCCGATTGTAACACAGAATAAGCAAAAGAAAGTAAATAATAGATAGAGCTAAAATGAGTGAAAACAAAAAATAGAGAAAATTAATTAAATGAAAACTTGTTTCTTGAGAAGATCAATAAAATGGATAAACTGACAGCCAGACTGGTTAAGGAAAAAAGAAGACACAAATTACCGGTGACCAGAATGAGATAGATGACATTACTACAGGTTCTACAGATATTAACATGATAAGGGGTTATTTCAAACAACTTTTTATCAATTAAATTAAGCAATTAAGGTGAAACGAACAAATTCCTTGGAAGGCACACACTACCAAAACTCAGTGTGATGGTTTGAGGCTGTATGGACCTCAAAAAAATCTGTTCTTAAAGCTAATCCATTCCTGTGGGTGTAAACCTATTACAAGTTGGACCTTTTGATTAGGTTGCTTCAGTAAAGGTATGGCCCAGTGTGTCTTAATCTTCTTACTGGAGTCCTTTATAAGAAAATGAAATTCAGACAAAGAAAGAGAAAAAGCCACGGAAGCAAGAAGCTGAAAGAAATGAAAGTTGGAAGAGAAGGGCAAGAGCAGCAGATGCTGACATGTGACTTGCCATGTCACAGAGGAGTCCAGGATCACCAGCAGCTCATCTTCAGGGAGAAGGCATCACCCAATGATGACTTGATTTGGACATTTTTCTCAGCCTTGAAACTGAAAGCTTGTAAACTAATAAATTCCCATTGTTAAAAGCTTACCCATTTTAATGGTATCTGCATTTTGGCAACCTAGCAGACTGGAATAGATTTTAGTACCAGAAAAGTGGGGTGCTTCTATTGCAAATACCAAAAATGTGGGAATGGCTTTATAATTGGGTAAGGGGTACTGTGAGGTGCTTGATAGAAAAGACCTTCATTGCTTTGAAGGGACTGTTGGTAGTAATATGAACACGAAAGCTACATCCAATGAGGCCTCAGACAGAAATGATGACGGTGTCATAGCAAATCGGAAGAAAGGCAACCGTTGTTTTAAAGTGGAAGAGAACTTGGCAAAATTGAGTCCTGATGTCAGATGTCAGATGTCAGATGGAAGGCAGAATTTGGAAGTGATGAACTTTGTTATTTAGCTGAGGAGATTTCCAAACTAATTTTGGAAAGTACAGCCTGGTTTTTCCTTGTAGCTTATAGTAAAACATAAGAAGAAAGCAATAAGCTGAGAAATGAATTCCAAATAAACCAGAAATTGATGGTTTGGAATAGTCTGAACTTCCGGAAAATGAGTCCCCAGAGAATAGTGCCCCATATGAGGATTTACCCAAATGTGGAGCAGTCAGCCATTTCAGTACAAGTCAGAACTATAGGTGCAGTTACCTAGAAAGGACCTGTGGAAAGTCCTATTGTCTTATGGTTTTTACCCCTGTATACTACATGAGAAAACAATGAAGATTTTTTTTTCAAGATCTGTATGAACAGAATCACTGCCAGCCTGGACTGAAAGGAACAGAAAAGGGACAGACTGAAGGAAAAATGATGGCAAAGGCAAGACCATGGAAGCTGAGGTCTGGACTGAAGACATTCTCTCGGGCCACAAGAGTGGACCCACCTAAGTATGTGGAAAGGGTGAGTGTGCTCTGGAGCTTGGAGAGGGTGGGCTTTCCTCCCAGTTGTTCTGGAAGAGTGTTACCATCCCAGGTTTCTCAGATATCTGGGGGACTGCAGAGAGGCTGACAGCCAGATGCTTGAGGAGGGTGGAGCTGAGAGCCACTCCAATGCTTGGAGTTGTTGGAGCCTTTACCCCAGTGTTTGGGGAGAGCATGGCTGCTGCACAATCCCTTGGAAAGGGTGGGGCTCCTGCTCCATCAGGCCCCAAACAAAGCATTGTTCTACAGGTAACTTTCAGACCCTTGAAGTCTAATGGAGTATGCCCTGCAGGGTTTTGGAATTATTTGGGACCCATGACTCCTGTTTTCCTTCCAATTTCTCACAATGGGAATTGGAACATTGATCCTATGACATCCCTCTATTGCATATTAGAAGCAGATAATATGTTCCCTAAGTTTCACAGGTCCAAAGCCAGAGGGGTATTGTGTCCCAGGACAAACCACACCTATAACTGATTCTGTTAAGACTGTACATAATATTGCTACTGAAATGATTGAAGGCTTTTGGGATATTGTGATGGAATGAACGTATTTTGCATATGGAAAGAACATGTCTTTTTGGAGTCCAGAGGGTGGAAGAGACCAGAAGATCTGGCATGTGCCTTGTCATGTGACAGAGGAGTCCAGAATTGCCAGAAACCAGTCTTCGGGAGAAAACATTGGCTAATGATGCACTGATTTGGAAAATTTTCTCAGCCTCGGAATTATAAACTTGTAAACTAATAAATTCGCATTGTTATAAGCCAACCCATTTCATGGTATCTGCATTTCAGTAGACTAGCAGACTAGAACACTCATTCAAGAAGAAATCCTAAATTGTATTACATCTATTAAAGAAACCACTAAAGAAACTGAATTTGTTATTAAAAACTTCCTTAGGTAATTCCAGGCCCAGGTGGCTTTAATGGGGAATTCTACCAAATATTTAAGGAAGAAATTATATCAATTTTACACAATTTTTTTTTTTTACAAAAAATTGATTAAGAGGAAATACTTCCCAATTCATTCTACAGATCATCATTACCTTGGTACCAAAACAAGACTAATATAGCCAAGACAGAAAAAAATCAGGTCAATATCTTTTAGAAACATAGAAAAAATTTTAGCAAAATTTTATCAATCCCAATATAGCAATATTTAGAAAGGGTAATACATCATGACCATGTGGAGTGTATCCCAGGAATGCAAGGCTGGCTTAATATTCAGAAACCAATTTATGTAATTCACCATGTTAACAGACTAAATTAGAAAAAAATGTGATCATCTCAACAGATGCAGCAAACACCTTTACTGCAATCCAACATTCATTAGATACAAACTCTCCACAAGGTAGGAACAGAAGAAAACTTCCTCAACATAATAAAGAGCATTTATGAAAAACCTACAACAAACATCATACTTAATAGTGAAGGATTGAATGTATTCCTTCCCTGATTTCAGGAACAAGCAAATATGTCCACTCTCACCACTTCTATTCAACATTGTATTGGCAGTTTTAGCTGGTGAGATAAGGAAAGAGAAATAAAAGGCTTCCAGATTGCTCAGGAGGAAGGAAAACTGTCTTTATTTGCAGATAATATGATCATCTATGAAGAAAATCCTAAAGAATCTACAAAGAAGCTACCAGAACTAATAATTGTGCTTAGCAAGGTTAGAAGATAAAAGATCAATATGTGAAACTCAATCATATTTCTATATATTAGCAATGAATAATTGTAAATTGAAATGAAAACATACAATATACAATTGCATAAAAATATGGAATACATTGTGATATACACTGAAAACTGCAAAATATTGTTGTGAGAAATTTAAGATTTAAAATCTCCCCTAACTGTTGAATATATTCAATGCAATCTGAAGTAAAATCCCTGAAGGTGCTTTTGTAGAAATGTGACAAGCTGTGTATTAGTTTCCTGTGGCTGCTATAAAAAATTGCCACCAATTTGGTGGTTTAAAACAATAGAAATTTATTCTCTCACAGCTCTCTCTTCTAGAAGTCCAAAATCAGTTTCAATGAACTGAAATCAAGGTGTTGGGGTGGACATTCTCCCATCAGAGTCTATGGGAAAATCTGTTCCTAACATCTCCCAACTTCTGATGGCTGCCAGCACTGCTTTACTAAAGACCACCTCGCTCCAACCCCTGCCTCTGTGGTCACATTGCCTCCTTCTGTTCTGTGTACAATCTCTCTCTACCTTGCTTTTATAAGGACACTTGTAATTGCATTTACAGCCTGCTAGATAACCAGGATAATTTCTCCATCTCAAGATCCTTAAGTAATCATATTTGTAAAGATATTTCTTCCTTATAAGGTAACATTTACAGGTTCCTGGAACTAGTATCTCATTTCATTGAGTGGACATTATTCATGCTAGTACATGTGATTCTAAAATTTATATGGAAATGCAAAGGACCTGGAATAGCCAAAACAAAAACAAAGTTGGAGGACTAATACTAAATGATCTCAAGATTTCTTATAAAGCTGCAGTAATGAAGACAGTGTAGTGTTGTTGTTAAGATAGACAAATAGACTCATAAACATAAAGAGAAATTCCAGAAACAGATTTATGCATATATAGTAAATTGGTTTTCCACAAAGATTTAAAGGAGAAATAATAGTCTAGTCAATGAATAGTGCTGGAACATTTCGATAGCCATATGCAAAAAAAAACAAAAAACAAAAACAAACAAACAAAAAACAACTTTCCAGGTTAAAAGTGAAAGGTTGGAAAAAGATATTCCATGCAAATAGTAACCAAAAAAGAGCTGGAGTAGCAATACTAATATCAGACAAAAGAGATTTCAAATGAAAAACTGTTATAAGGGATGAAGAAGGTCATTATATATTAATAAAAGGGGCAATTCATATACTAAATATCTATGCACCTAACCTGAGTGACCCAAGATACATGAGGCACACACTGGCAAAACTGGAGGGAGAAACAGATGCCTCTACAAGAGTAGCTGGAGACTTCAATACACCATTCTCAGTATTGGATAGAACATCTGGATGGAGGATAAAGAAACAGAGAGCTTGAATAATATAATAAATGAACTAGACCTAACAGACATCTATAGAGTATTGCACCCAAAATTGCAGGATATCCATTGTTTACAAGTGACTATGGATCCTTCTCCAAGACAGACTGTATGTTGGGTCATAAGACAAATCTCAATAAATTTAAAAAGATTAAAATTATACAAAACATTTTCTCTGATCATAATGGAGTGAGCTAGAAATCAATAATGGACAGAAAAAGGGAAAATTCATAAATATGTAGAGATTAAACAACACATTCTTAAATAATCAGTGGGTCAAAGAAGAAATTATAAGATAATTCAGCAATTATCTTGAGATAAATGAAAATGAGAATACAACATATCAAAACTTATGAGACACTGCAAAGGCAGTGCTGAGAGGGAAATTAATAGCCCTCAATGCTTACATTAAAAAAGAAGGAAGAACTAAAATTGAAGATCTAACTGCACACCTGGAGGAACTAGAAAAAGAACCAAACTCAGTCCAAAATAAGCCAAAGGACACAGTAAAGATCAGAAAAGAAATAAATGAAATCAAAAGAAAAAACAACAGAGAGAATTAACAAAACCAAAAGTTTTTTGAGAAGATCAACAAAATTGACAAACCCTTAGACTGAAAAAAAGAGAGGAGAAGCAAATAAATAAAATCAGAAATGAGATGGGAGACATTACTACTGATCCCACAGAAATAAGAGAGATCCTAAGAGGATACCATGAACAACTGTATGCCAAAAACCTAGGCAATGTAGACAAGATAGACAAATTCCTAGAAACACACGAACCACCTACACTGACCCTAGAAGAAATGGAAGACCACAACAAACCATTCACAAGTGAAGAGATTGAAGCAGTCATCAAACACCTTACAAAGATGAAAAGCTTAGGACCAGATGACTTCACAGGTGAATTCTACCAATCATTCAAAGATGATCTAATACCAATCTTGCTCAAGCTCTTCCAAAAAACTGAACAGGAAAGAACACTACCAAACTCATTCTATGAAGTCAACATCACCCTAATACCAAAACTAGATAAAGATACTACAAAAATAGAAAATTACATACCAATATCCCTAATGGAAACAGATGCAAAAATCATCAACAAAATACTTGCAAACCAAATCCAAAGTACATTAAAAGAATTATGCATCACAATCAAGTGAGTTTTATCCCAGGTATGCAAGGTTCATTCAACACAAGAAAATCAATTAGTGTAATAAACCACAATGATAAATTGAAGAAGAAAAATCACATGAGCCTCTCCATTGATGCAGAAAAGGTGTTTAACAAAATACAGCACCCTTTCTTAATAAAAACACTCCAAAAGATAGGAATAGAAGGAAGTTTTCTCAATGTGGTAAAGTGCATATATGAAAAACCTACAGCTAGCATTGTACCCAACAGAGAGAGACTGAAAACTTTCCTGCTGTGATCAGGAGCAAGACAAAGATGCCCACTGTCACCACTGTTATTCAATATTGTACTAGAAGATCTAGCTAGAGCAATTAGGCTAGATAAATAAATAAAACTTGCACTATTGGGAAGCAGATGTGGCTCAAGTGATTGGGCTCCTGCCTACCACATGGGAGGTCCCTGGTTTGGTTCCTGGTGCCCCCTAAAGAAGACAGCAAGCTGGTGTGATGGGCAGGCACAGCAAGCAGATGCAATAAAATGATGCAACAAGAGACACAAGAAGAAAAGCACAATCAGAGACACAACAAAGCAGGGAACGGAGGTGGCTCAAGTGATTAGGTGCCTCCGTCCCATATCGGACGTCCCTGGTTTGGTTCCCGGTGCCTCCTAAAGAAACAAGGAAGAAAAACAGACACAGCAAGTGCAAATAATGAGGGGGTGGGAATAAATAAATAAATAAATCTTTGGAAAGAAAAACTTGCACTATTCGCTTATGATATGATAACTATATCTAGAAAAGTCTGAAAAATACACAACAGAGCTACTAGAACTAATAGGTGAGTTCAGCAAAGTGATGGGATACAAGATTAATACACAAAAATCAATAGAGTTTCTATACACTACTGATGTCCAATCTGAGGAGAAATCAGAAAAAAATTCCATTTATAATAGTAACTGAAAGAATAAAATATTTAGGTATAAACTTAACCAAGACATAAAGGACCTGTATTCAAAAAACTATAAAACATTGCTGAAAGAAACCGAAGAAGACTCAATAAATGGAGTGAC
Source organism: Cabassous unicinctus (assembly GCA_029593785.1). NCBI lineage: Eukaryota > Metazoa > Chordata > Mammalia > Cingulata > Chlamyphoridae > Cabassous > Cabassous unicinctus. Next base: position 9,599 of record JAQZBX010041045.1, read on the forward strand.
ATTCCATGTTCATGGATTGGAAGACTAAATATCATTAAGATGTCAATTCTAACCAAACGAATTTACAGATTCAACACAATCCCAATAAAAATCCCAAAAGCCTTTTCTCCAGTTACAGAAAAGCCAAATATTTAATTTATTTGGAAGGGCAAGGGGCCCTGAATAGCCAAAAATGTCTTTAAAAAGAAGAATAAAGTTGGAGGACTCTCATTTCCTGACTTTAAAACATATTATTACTCAGCTACAGTGGTAAAAACAGCATGGTACTGGCATAAAGACAGACAGATTGACCAATGGAACCAAACTGAGAACTCAGAAATAGACCTTCACATCGACAGTTAAGTGATTTTTGACAAGGTTGTCAAGCCCTCCCAGCTGGGCCAGAACAATCTATTCAACAAATGGTACTGGGAGAACTGGATAGACATGTCCAAAAGAAAGAAAGAAGACCCCTATCTCACACTTTATACAAAAATTAACTCAAAATGGATCAAAGACCTAAATATAAAAGTGACAACCATAAAACTCCTAGATGGAAATGTAGGAAAACATATTCAAGATCTTGTGGTAGGTGATAGTTTCTTAAACCTTACATCCAAAGCATGAGCAACAAAAGGAAAAAGAGATCAAAGATACCTCCTCAAAATTCAACACTTTTGCACCTCAAAGGACTTTGTCAAAAGTGTGAAAAGGCAGCCTATTGAATGGGAGAAAATATCTGGCAATCACATATCTGATAATATCCAACATATATAAAGAGAAACTACAAATTAACAATAAAAAACAAACTACCTGATTAAAAAATGGACAAAAGACTTGAAAAGACAATTGTCCAAAGAAGAAATACAAATGATGAAGAAACACATGAAAAAATATTCAACATCACTAGCAATTAGGGAAATGCTAATCAAAACTACAATGAGATATCGTTTCATACCTATTAGACTGGCCACGATTAAAAAATCAGAAAACTGTAATTTTTAGGAGGATGTGGAGAGATAGGAACACTTATTCACTGTTGATGGGAATGTAGAATAGTACAACCACTGTGGAGGACTGTTTGGCAGTTCCCAAGGAAGTTAAATATACATTTGTCATGTGACAGGCAATACCATTACTAGGTATTTACCCAGAAGAACTGAAAGCAGTGACACGAACAGACATCTGCACACCAATGTTCATAGCGGTGTTATTCATGATTGCGAAAAGTTGGAAACAACGCAAATATCCACCAACTGATGAACAGATAAACAAATTGTGGTGTATATACACGATGGAATATTATGCAGTGGTAAGAATAAATGAAGTCATGAAACATATGACAATATAGATGAACCTGGAGGACACTTTGTTGAGTGAAGCAAGCCAGACACAAAAAGACAAATACTGTATGATTGCACTATTATGGATTCAATATATTGTGTAAACTCATGGAATTAATCATTAGAATATAGGTTACCAGAAAATATAATTAGGGTAGAGAATGGAAAGGTAAAGGTTAATCTGTGCAGAATTGGTTAAATGGTTGTTTATAAATCTTTAGAAATGAATATAAATGGTGAAACACATCATAGTGTTTGTAACTAGCAGAGCTATTATATGGGTATGACAGTGGTTAAAAGGGTAAGTCTAAGGTCATGTATATTACTAGAAGGAAAGCTAAAAAATGTAACATGAGACAGTATAACATAATGCATCCTCATGTAAAATCTGAGTGTGTATGATATTGTGTATATAAGACTGTTTTAACAAAATATAAATACAAATATACAAGAGAGACAGAAACAGAATAGCAGCCATGTAGTACAGGAGAAGCATACAGAAATTGAGGGGTGATGAGATTTTAGTTTGTTGGCATGTTTTTTTTTTATTATTACTATTATTGGAAAACTGAAAATGTTCTAAAAATGATTGAAGTGATGAATACACAACTAAGTGATTATACCAAATACCACTGATTGTACATATTTTATTAATATGTAGCAATAAAATTAATTTTAAAAAAATTTTAACTCCTATCTCACAAGAAATTCAAAAATGAATTCAAAATGAATCATAGGCCTAAATATGAAATGCAAAATTCTAAAACTTATAGGGAAAAATAGGTGAAAATTATTGTGACCTTGGTTTAGGCAAAGCTTTCCCACATACAACACCAAAAATATGATCCCTAAAAAAATGTTGACTTCAACAAAGTTAAGAACTTCTGTTCTTTAGAACACACTGTTAAGCAAATGAAGTAACAATTATTTGCAAATCACATATGTAATAATGGGTTTCTATCTAGAGCATTTAAAGAACTATCAAAACTCAATATGAGAAGATAGACAACCTAATAAAAATAGGCAAAGATTTGAATAAACACTTTTCTGAAGATGATATACAGATACATGGATTACAATATAGCACATGAAAAGATAGGTAACATCATTAGTCATTAGGGAAATACAAATGTAAACACAGTGAGATACAACTACACACCTATTAGAATGTCTAAAATTAGAAAGCCGACCTTAGCAAGGGCTGCTAATGTTGTGGAGAAACTAGAACTCTCATGCCCTGTTAGTGAGAATGTAAGATCATCCAAACACTTCTAGCAGTTTCTTAAAAAGTTAAATGTGTACATACTATATGACCCACTTATTCCACTTCTAGGTATTTACTGAAGAGGAATGAAAGGATATGTCCATATGAAAACAGCTTTATTTATAATAGTTAAAAACTGCTACAGCCCAAATACTTATCAACAGATATAAACAGGATAAACAAAGGGTGGCATATCCTTATAAGAGAATATCACTTTCTGATAAAAAGGAATAAACTATTGATAGAAACAACAATATGGATGAATCTCAAAATAATTACACTGTGTGAAAGAAGCCAGAAAAAAAGCACACATTGTATAATTCTACTATAAAAATTCTAGAAAATGGAAACTATAGTGACAGAAGATAGATCATTTGATGCCTGGGGAGAGGGGTGAAGGTTAGGTGAAAAGGGGACAAGATGGTGAGATTAAAAGGATTATTAGAAAACTTTTGAGTTGATGGATATGTTCCTTTACCTTGATTGTAGTGATGGCTCCACACGTGTATATATATGTCAAAACATCTAATTGTCCATTTTAATTATGTGCAGTTGGTTATATGTCAGTTATACTGTTAAAAAAAAAAAATGAAGTGAGCTGTGGGGAAAGGGAAAGAAGGGAATTCCTCCACTCTCTGAGTTTCTTAGAAGTCTTTTGTTGGATATTGGAGCCCCTTCTGACCCAGCCACATTGTGAGGGCTGTGTGTGTGTGGGGGGGTGGCGGGGTGGGTGTGTGAGGGTGTAAGAGAGAGATGTATGTGAAGGAGTTAACAGGGAACAGTTGTAGTAGGCCTCAGGCAGTTTTTATTTTTGTGAACCTGCAAGATCCAGAGAGAAGAGTAGCCTCCCTGCCCCGTGAGGGGCCATTCACTGTGGATTTACAGTTGTGAGGACTAGACAATCTTTCCCTCTAGGGAACTGTGACAGTCCACAGAAGCTATAGCTGCTTTCTCACACTGCCCAGGCTGTTTGGATTTTGATGGCAGTAGTGTGTAATAATGGTGAGAAGTACTAAATTATCTAGAGGTCAGCAGTCTAAGAGAACTCCTTGCAAAAGAGTTTCTGTGATTTCTAGGCATATGACCACAGGTGAATGAGGGAGATGACTGATTTGTAGGCTTTATGGGTATTCTTTGGGTTGCCTAGTACTAACTTGGAAATAAAAACCTCAGGACCAGAGAACTGACTGGTGGGTTGGAGCTATGTACAACAGAAAAACATGTTCTTAAACTTCATTTATGTGGATGTGAATCCATTGTAAGTAAGATCTTCTGATGAGGTTACTTCAGTTAAGATGTGGCCCAACTCAATTAAGATAGGTCTTAATCCTGTTATTTAAGGCCCTAAAGGGAAGGCAAGAGAGGGAGAAAGCTACGAGAAGCAGCTAGACCCTAGAAGTCAATGGAAAAGAGAAGTAAGAAGAGGCCACCATGTACATTTCCATGTGACAGAAAAATCAAGGACCCAAGATCACCAAGAACCAGTCACAATCTTCAAGCATCACCTTGATGACATCTTGATTTTGGACTTCTAGCCTCAAAACTGTTAGCCAATAAATTTTCAATTGTTTAAGCCAACCCATTGCATCATATTTGATTTAGTAGCCAGGAAACTAAAACACTGACTTCATTAAAAAAAATGGTGACCTGGAGCCATTTGGATAATAAAAGCAATATGACTGGGTAGACACACAGGGATCTCTCTGGTAACATATAGATATACATATATGTTCTTACAGAAGTACGTCTATGAATGATGGTGGGAAGTACATTATCTGAGGACAAATATGGAAGTAGGATCTGAATTTTGTTATTTTTATGGATAAGGAAATGGAGTAAAAAATCACACATACAGTGTGACTGACTAACCTTAAGATAAAACCCCCAATTTCCCAGTCTTGAAGTTCCTGCCCTGTCACTATACTGGAGATATGTGTGTGTGTGTGTGTGTGTGTGTGTGTGTGTGTGTGTGTGTTTTGTTTTGGTTTGCTCTGTGGAAATTAACTAAACTGCAAAGAGTAGAACAAGCATGGATAAGGAATATTTGAAGTCCAAACAAGATTAAATGTGGGAGAGCACCTGGGTTCTTTAAATTAACATAGTTCTTCAGAGCCAGAAAAATTACATATCAAGGTCCTGAAAGTTCTTGCAGATGTAAATGCAGAATTGCGGTCTTGGGTAAGTCTGGATGAATAACAATTATTCAAAAAAGGGAAATAAAAAAATAAGATTATGGGAAGTGAAAAAGCATCTAACAGACTCCGAAGAACTGTTATGCTGTACAATCTCCCGTTTAAACTGACTGGTTTCATTAGCTGACTATTTTCAGTTCTCAAATTAATATAACAATCCAACCATAATAGGCTAAGAGAGTGTTGTAGAACCAGACAAAGAAGATCCTAGTAGGCTGTTTTAAGAACATGAGTGTGAATTGGAGAGATGAGATGAAACTAGCCTGGAAATAAAACATTGGCTCTAAGTAATTTAATAAGTGTTTTCATATATGGAGAGAGGCTGTGGGTGAGTTCTACTTATTCTTCCTAATAATGGATCTTAGGAAATAGGTTTAAACTCACATTGAAATTGATGGGAAGATGCAGAGGATGAGTATCGCTAACCATTAAAATATGTGACTATGTAAATGTGTCCTCTAAATATATTTGAAAAGATAAACTTTATCTACGTAGGATTCCAGTGCAAGTTCTACATCTGCCAGGAAGATATTTTCCTGACTTTCATAGACCACATTTATTTAAACTTTTTCTGAATTTCTTTTGCCCATAGAGTCAATATCTTGCAAGTTAGCCCATAATTAAGTTCTGATTTTGTCAACTATGTGCAAAAACCAGGTTAGTTATTGCAAGATATATAGATATGAAAAGCTAATTGGGTTGTCATCTTGAGGTCATCTGTGGAAGAATTCATTGTCCTGAAAGATTAGTTAGAGTTTAGGAGACAGAGAAGAAATTTCAGTTCGAATTTAAGGTTTATAACTAGGGAACAGGAGGTAAATTGGACTACACTATAGAGTTCAAGATGGGAAGAGATAGGAGATGAAGTTGCAACTGTAGATTAGGGCCAGATTGTGTGATATGCTGAGAAGCGTCCAGTGCTTTTCAAACCTGGTCAAATAATGGAATAATTAGTATTAAGATCTGCAGGTGATAGTGATGCAACCATTGCATGATCTAATTCTGGGATCACTGCATGGATAAGAGGAAGTCAGTCGATTTGCTTAATTCATATCAGAGAGGTGATGTAATATTTGTCTTTCAATGCCTGGCTTGCTTAACTCAACATAAGGTCCTCAAGATTCATCAATGATATCCCATGTGTTAGTACTGTATTCCTTCTTACAGTTGGGTAATATTCCATTGTATGTATATAGCACATTTTGTTTATCTATTCATCTGTTGATGGGCATTTGGGTTGATTCCAAATTTGGCAATAGTGAATAATGCTGCTATGAACATTGGTGTGCATATATCTGTTTGTGTCCTTGCTTTCAATTCTTCTGGGTATATACCCAGCAGTGGAATTGCTGGGTCATATGGCAGAGTCCAAGAGACTTTAATCTCTGGGCTGTCCATGTGCCCACTGGGTCCTGAGCCTCAGCAGAGTTGCTGCAACTACTCTCCAGTTCATTGTACTCACTCAGGACAACTAACAAGGAGGTGAGGATTGACACCAACCACACCAAGGAACTGAGAAAATCTACAACTTTGAGAGTCTCATCCATCAGCCATATGGGATCGAAGCCCCCTCTCAATTAGAGGTGGAGTGGGCATCACCATCCCAGAATCCTCAGGATTGGGGAATAAAATATAGACTAGAGTAGACTTACTGGTATTCTACTATAGACTTATTGTGATTCTAGCAATGGAAGAAACTATATCATTGATGTGGAGACAGTGGCTAGTCAGGGAAAGGGAAAAAGAGGTGCAATATGGGGACATTTTCAGGACTTGGAATTGACCTGAATGATATTGTAATGACAGATACAGGCCATTATATATCTTGCATAACCTACAGAATTGATTGGGAGAGAGTGTAAACTACAATGTAAACTATAATCCATGCTTAGTGGCAATGCCCCAGGATGCGTTTATCCATTGCAATGAACTAATGAATGACATTGTTTATGTGGAAGGGTGTGAGAGGTGTGGAGAGTGGGGCATATGGGAATCCCTATATTTTTTTATGTAACATTTACATAATCAAAGTATCTTTTAAAAAATAAAAAACAAAAAACATTGATGGGGACCAAAAAATAAAAAGAGGAAGTCAGTTTGATTTTAAGAAGGAATAAAAGGAGTTTTACAAATGAACAAATGAGAATCTCCTATGTACCAGTTACAGCATTATATATTTAATCTTTATAACAGGATTAAACAAGAAGACAAATATTATTTCATTTTTTAAAGATGAAACTGTACACAGTTTAAGTAATTAGTTGGCTTAACTCTCCACAGGAGAGCCAAGATTTGAATCAAGTATTTCTGATTCTAAAAGTCCTTATTCTTTCTACTACAGCATTTGGCAGTGAACTGAGTTTTTAAAATATTACTCTAGAGGCACTGTAAAGATGGATCACAGTAGTGAGATACAGGAGTCAGATACAATGGACAAGAAGCTCCTTGTGATAGTCTGGTTCAAGACATGATGAAAACTTGAATGAACAATGGCCAGCTGCTTAAATTCATTGCTCCTCAAGTCCTATGATTCTCTTATCTGTGTGAGGTACCTGAGACCCTTTCCAAATTCAAGACCTTGGTAATCCAAGTTCTTTCGGTTATTTCAGTCATTGATTTAAAATTGGAAAGCTTAAAAATGAACAGTGAATTCTTGAGATCTCCTGATCTTTAAGAGGTTATTTAAGGAAAAGAGAATAAAAGAACAATTCTTGGGGGCGCTTGTGCTAACCTCCAAGAACCATCGCTTCATTTCTACTCTGGGCTGGGCAACAGGTTTAAATCATTAAACTCAACTCAGCTAAAGGATGTATCAGAGCCAATGAATTAGAAAGCCAAAGTCAGAATGTGTCACTAGTTAAACTGTTTATGTTTATTTGTTCGAAATATGCAATTCATTCATTTCCCATGGGTTGGCAAGGATTTTGCCTTTAGGTAACAGCAGGCAGTGGGTGTTTCAGCATCAGTGAAATTCTATTTAAAAAATTAAATGGAAAAGGGAAAGAGGGGCTTCATTAAAAACCAGAGAGGAGAATGAAAGTACAGATTTAATGGAATGTGGAAGAGTACAAAAGAAAGAAGAAATGCTCTGTTTTCAATTGTAAAAGAATATGAGCTGACTAGGAAATAGGACAGAGTTTTCACTGATATGAAAAAAAGACTATACATTTAGAAAAGGAATATGCTTACTTAATGTTTAGGTATCTCTTTTAATAGATTCATTTTATGGAATTGATGTTGCTTTATTTCCCCAAGTTCAGGAGACAGTTCTTGTAATATTGATTTTTAGTATTCTGATAATTTGTTATAGTGAATTATTTTTAAGTAACTAAATACCAGAACTTGTGTTGATTTAAAACCATTATTTAGGATTTGGAAAATCTGAAATTTCGTTTATTTATGTCTTGAGATGTACCTGGAGGTAATCATTTTCAAATTAAAATATATTCAAAGTTTTCTGACCACATCTCTCCCTTGTTTAAAACCTTTCCAAGGGGTAGTCTTATTGTTATAACTTCTATTCCTAGGTTGCTAAATGAGGCTTAGCATTTTCCCTTGTGTCTGTTAGTCATGGTTACTTCATGTGTGTTTCACAAGAATCACTTTGGGCTTCCATCACTTATATTGGCATGGCAGGCAGAATTTTAAGATGGCCCCCTAGATTCCTAGCTCCTGGTGTGCACACCTAGTATAATCTCCCCACTTTGAGTGTGAGTGAGAACTGTGATTATGGTGGGATAGTAACTCCCTTGATTAGGTTACATGGCATGACAAAGGTGATGGGATAGTTACTCTGGTGATTACCTCATGTTTCAGATGTTACTGTCATAGTAGTTTGGAGAGAATTACCTGATGGATTTGAAGACACAAGCTACTATGTTGTGAGAGGACCACATGACTACAACCTGAGGAAGGGCAGTCTTTAGAAGTTATGAGTAACCCCCAGCTGACAGCCAGCAAGGAAACAGAAATCTCCATCTCCATCCTACAACCTCAAGAAGCCAAATTCTACCAACAATCCACATGAGGTCGGAAGAGGACCCTGAGCTCCAGATGAGAACAGCCCCAGCCAAAATCCTTGATTTCAGTTCTGAGGGACCCTAGGCAGAGAATCCAACTATGCTATGCCTGGACTTCTGACCTATAGAGCTGTGAGAAAATAAATGGGTCTTGTTTTAAGACACTTGAGTTTGTGGTAATTTGTTGTGCAGCAATAGCAAATAAATACAATTTGTGTTCTCTAAAAATATGGAGAGCGGTGTGGTGGTGGAACATTACAGAACATGGGAGAATGCTGTGGTTGGTGGATTAAGGGAGGCACTGGGAATAAAAGAGGAAGGAGGTTCCTAGACCCAATTCCAAGCACTTCAGCTAGAGTTCAACTACCTCTCTTTACTCATAGTTGGATTCCATCCACTTTATTCCCTTGATTTTCTTTCGGGGGAAATCCATCTGAGCTTGACCATTTCTTACTTCAAATAATTAATCTTAATCAGAACTTTCTATTCCAATTATTCTTTTTTAAAAAATCTTTTTTATTTTTATTTTTAAAGAAGCTTTAGATAACATAAATGTTACATCAAAAATATAGGGGATTCCCATATAGCTCACTCCCTCCCCCTGCCACACTTTCCCCCATTAACAACATCTTTCATTAGTGTAGTACATTTGTTACAATTGATGAACACATATTGATGCATTGCTACTAACCATGGCTTATAGCTTATATTATAGTTTACACTTTGCGCTACACAATTTTGTAAGTTTTGACAAAATGTATAATGGCCTGTATCCGTCATTGCATTGTCATACAGGACAATTCCAAGGTCCCCAAAATGCCACATGTTACACCTATTCTTCCCTTTCCCTGCCTCAGAACCTCTGGTGACCACTGCCTTTTTATCAATTATTCTTCCTGTGGTGTCAGATCCTGGTTCTCACTCAGGTCACTTCTACCACATCTGAGGGCTTTACTTTTAAATAAAATGTGACACTAGTATGCAATTGAACTTTGTCTACTTGGTTAAATAATCTTATCTGTTGAACATTTTTTTTTTCACACACATACACAGATATGATTTGCATACCATATTACATGAAATAAATAACAACCTAGCATTGTCTTTTTGGTTTCAATATTGTAATTACTAGTGACATCTACTAAGCTATCTTCTTACCACTAAAGAACAGAAAGGCTTATTTTCTTTCTATCAATTTGTTTAATTAATAAACAATTATTTAGTACTTGCTACACCACTCTAGACACAATAGAGGGATATAAAAACAAGTAAGAAAATAGAGTCTGCCAAAGATGACCTAGTAGGACGATAACTGCATTGACCCTACTCAATGATCTTTTGTTTGCTGGATTTAGTAGAGTATCTTCCCAGGCAAGTAGCTCTAAACTGTATTTTAGAGTAAACACAGAGTTCTAAATTTAAATTTTTAACTAAATAGAAGTTTAAGCTCTGGCATATGACCTGATTTCTCTTGGTTACAGTTTCTTCTATAAAATGATGGGGATGGTAGACAATCTCAAAGCATCTGTCTTAAATGTGATAGTGATGGGGCAGGTTGACAGGGATAACATAGGAGACATGGCATAGAATTAAGGTGAAGCACTGGCAGAGCTTCATGAAGAGTAGAACTGCAGTGATAATATTGTTTCATTAATATTTGATGAAATATAAATTAAAATAATTTTGTGCCTATTGGATTCTCAAAAATAAAAAAGTTGATATCCAAAGTTGGAGATGTGTTGAGAACAAGCAAGCATTCTTAAATACAATGGGCAAAAGGGCACTTTTACAGTAACTGGGTATACCCTTTGACTCATCAATTCCATGTCTAAGAATTTATTCTATAGAAATTCTCTAACAAGTACTCAGATATAATTTACAAGGATATTTACTGTAGTGTTGGTTGTGATAGTTCCCAAACTAGAAGCAACCTGAATGTCCATCAATAAGAGGTTGGCTAAAAAAGTATAGTACACTAATATGGTAGAACATCATACTATTATTTAAAAGAATAAGGTAGATCTTTATATGTATTGATATGGAATGGTGTCTTTGAAATATCATTTACTGAAAAAAGCAAGTTGCAGAACCTACAATTCCATTTCTCTAAAAATTATATATTTATATAATATAAATTATAGTATATTAGTGTATACATACTTATATAATATATATATATATATATATATACACACACACACACACACACACACACACAATTGGGTAGATGTTTCTATACAGAAGAATCTAGAAGGATACACACTAAGTTGCTAATAGTATTCACTTCCAAGGAGTAGAATACAGGTAGGAGTATAGACTTCCCCTTTATGTCATAGGGAAGATCAGGCAAGAGCTCAGACCCTGGACACTAACAGGAAAGTCCAAAGTTAAGGACAGCAGTCTGGGCATGGTCAATCAGCATGGGTCAGATCTAAAAAAATGAGGAGAAGCTGGGCCTGAGGTATTGTTCCCTTAACTCAAGTTTTCTGCTGACTAGCAGCCTTGATTAACAAACACTCAGATGTTCCCTAGTGAGCCCCTCCACCAAGGTTAACTGTATTTTAGGCTGTATGGATGGAAACATAGAGACCAAGGTAAGGGACAGAGTCCTTGGGCAGTGTGGGCACCATCTGTAAGACCTCTATGAAGAGGGTCACTTATATTTAAAAAGCATGAAATGTGTTTAGAGGAATGTGACTGGATAGAGAAAGGGTTTCAACATGCTAAGGGTGTGGAAGAGATAAGCTCACATTGGACTTTTACTAAGGCTCAGAGCAGACAGCTAAAGATAAAGTGTTTCCCTGGAAGTTTTGATGCTTAATTAAACTCAAAAGTAAGGATAGCTATTATCTCCTATTACTTGAGGTGCGCTTGTAGTAAGTCCTCAAAAATGGTAACTATTAGTAACCTTTGAACACTTACCATGTGCCAAGCACTGTGGAAACACTTCTTTGTTATTTTATTTATCCTCACAAAACCTCTGAGGTTGACATCATATTGGCCACTTTAAAGGTGAGGAAATTTAGGCTTATTAAACTTAAGTGATTTGCCCAAAACTAGTAAAGGACAGAGTTGAGACTCAGCCCAGGCTCTTAAGTTATTATGCTGTAATATTTGTTTGTTCCTTTCACCTTTCGTATTAGAAAGTAGTTTCCCAAATCATTTTAACCACAGAGCATTATCAGTGAGTGGTAAGGAAGAGAAGAAGCAATAAAGGTGAATTATTTATTTTTAGAAGATGCTGATCTGGGCGGAGCTGTTTAATTAAAATATAATCAAGCATAATTTCTGTTCAAAGATGGCAATAAAGACATTTTCTTTCATCAGTGCTTATCAATATGTTTTTCAGTATAGGTGGACTCTTTGACTCCATTTTAATAAAACGTGTTTACAAATCTCTAAAAATCTGTTTTATGCATGTGCCAGTTTCTTTTAAGTAAAGGACATTGTTGTAACTGCAAAATTTTATACTCTGCTTTTTCTTGAGAGGGAGAGGAATGGGGAAGCTGTTTCAAATGTATTTCTACACCTTGGTGGAAGATTGTTTTTAAAGTGTGCCAAATACAATAGTTATGACCAAACTATGCTTACAGAAAGGGAATTTTTATTTTCCTTAAAAAAAAAAAAAAAAGATTCTGAGAAAGGGAAAGGTTTAACTCTAATTGTAAATCTTTTCCCATGGAGATTTGATCTCATTTAAAGCCCCCTTTTAGAAAGTGAAACCTCATTTTATTGGTGGTAACAGTGGGAGCCATTGTTGCCTTCTTGAACTCTTGTCTCTCATCTCTACTCATAAGCAGGGAGAAGAAGAGGATGCTGATGACAATTAAGAGTTACAAAGTATAGAAAATGAATTTGTCTTTCTTAGAAAGGTTGTAGAGGAACCACAGTTAGATTTAGAAATCATGGTACGCTTATCTTCTCTATGCTAGGGATTTTGAATCTTACAAAAGCTGTCAAGGGAAATGGGATTGAATCATGCCCCCCACAAAAGACATAGTCAAGTCTTAATTGGCATTCTTATTGGTGTTAACTCACTTGTAAATAGGACCTTTGAGGATGTTTTTATTAGTAAA
>JAQZBX010041046.1:0-19292 GCA_029593785.1 Cabassous unicinctus
TGTCCAGGAGGCATTATTATGTGGAAAGGTATACATTTAATTGTAATGTGTTTAATCCTTAATTTATTAAGCTTAAAAGCTAAATCTAAATTAAATCTTCTTGAGTTAATACATTTTACTATTTATTAATTATATTTCCTTAAGAATTTATCATTTAATTAAACATTAAATACAGATGATTCCTGTGAATGGTTCAAATGCTCACTGAAGACAAAACATTCTCAATACAATGATGACAGAGCATTTCGCTAAATGTTCACTTAAACTTAATTAAAAATATCCCATCTCTGAACTTAATTAATTTCTTCATTATGTCACTATTTCATGTTGTAATTTCCTATCATTAATGATAAGCTCTTTTGTGACCTTCCCATGTTATGGTAACATTATTTTGATGCTTTCTTTGATTTGAGTTAATTTTTCAAGAGAAAAATAAATAAGAATTTCTTTCCCCCCTACTGAGGTTACACGATCTGGACTCTCAAGTTATTTCCTCTAATTTGGAGAACGCAAAAAAAAAGTAAATAAAAGTAAAAAAAATCGGAATAAACTATCAAAGAGTTGATTTTCTTTTCTATAGTTAAACTTTAAACATCAATATAATTTTACATCCATTATTTTAAGCATAAGTTTTAATTTTTTGTCACATATTTCCCTCTAAAATAATATATTTTCAATTCTCACTTAGCATTAGATAGCGTTATTCTGAAAAAGAAGCTAATAAGAGCAAATGACTTTGTGTATATGCATACTTTAACTAAAATCATGGCCACCATAAAGTGAATTCATCCCTCATCTGAACACAGGGCTTACTCATGAGAGCAGGAAATAGGCAGGGTTTATTTGAATTTTATCAATTCTTCATAGAATTTAGTTTATACTAGCGACTGGAGAAAAAAACAAATTTGACAAGATCACTAGAAACCAAATATCAATTGAAAAGTTATCTAAATGAACAAATGTTTATTTTTACACATGCATATATAAGCATAAAAATAGAATGTATTTGAAGTATAGAAATGATATATCTGAGATGACTTTGAGATGAGATTAGATCTTCAAAACAAAGAAATTGGAGAAAGATTTAAAGAGGATGTCATGCATGGATAGGATTTAAAAGGTTGAATTGGAGTTTTGAGGCAGGCAAGTTGGAAGAAGGCATTTGGAAAAAGTACCTTTTGCCTTGTGAGGTAGAATCAAGGGCATATGGAAACCCAGATGATGCCTTGCTTGATGGAGACACCGCTAAAGGGTCCACAGCTAATTACAAAACATACAGGGCTTCTGAAACCCTCTATTTAATATGGCAAAGTCAATTCATATTGGGGGTATTAAATTTATGGTTTGAAGGGACAGCCTTTTTTTCAAAAAGGTAGATAATCCTCTTAACTTTATGCAGTAGAAGCAATTCTGTAAATTCTGATAGAAATGGAAACATTTAAATCCTTGAAATTTGTATAATAGAATGGTTTCTAATTGTTTTTCAACAATTGTGACCATAAAGTGATTGAAAATGCTCTTTGAGGTAACTGTGTATTCAGAAGAAGCCAGATGAATGACTGAATCTTCAAAGTAAAGACAATATTTAGAACACAAATACAAGGTATTTAGGTTCCTGCATGCATACACAATTCTACAAATAAATACATACCTATGGAAATGGGTCATCTGTTATTTTTGGTATAGTTTTGTTATGTATAGATATATTATGTATATATGTGTTGTAGGTGCTTGAAATAGATTAGGCAATTCTTTAAGTCATCTTAGTCAAGTTGTCCAATGTCCTGAAGGCTTAGTCTCTGTGCTATTCAAGGGGATGACGTAATTTCTGTCTGCACACTTAAGAAGGTTCCAATGATAATCAACTGCATAATGATAACAGTTAAAACATATTGAGACCTTACTATCTGCTTAACTCTCTTTTGGGTGCTTTACATGTGTTATTTCATTTAAATTTTGATGAGTCCTGTGAGCTAGTTACTACTCTTGCACCATCTTGCAGATGAGGAGAATGAGGCACAGATCGGTGAGGGGAATTGCATATGCCCTCTCAGCTGGTTTGCATAAGACCTCTCAGTTGTTGTCATTATAATCCCTCCTAAAATCATTAAAAATCATTCTCATTTATAGAAGAACTTCTTAATGGCTGCTTAGAGGACTTAGAAAGGAAATTGGTAACATCCTTTCCTGATATTCCTGATGAAAACAGGACTGTGACTTAGCTTCTCTCTCCTCATTCCTTTCCTATCCTCTTGTCCCTGGATTTCTTATTTTAGGCAATTTATTTTACCAGTTCACAGTATTATTTTATTTGAAAAGCCCTGGATTCAATAGAAATATAAGAAAACAATCTAAAATATATTATAGGTTACTCAATATTATTTGAAAAGATATTTTGCATAGCAGTCTTTTCATGATCTGCAACTCCTCATTTCTTAAATGTCTTCTTGTATAAGATTCTGTATTTTCTCTGGAACCAATTTGTTTCCTTTACTGCAACTTTCCTCTGGAGAGTATAGAAAATGTCAGTTATGTTTACCAGTGTATATCCAGCTTCCGGTATGTACTAAATTATTGAAAATATATTTCTTGAAATGAAGAAAACATAAAAACAAAGTAAAAGAGAATGAATGAATAGATGAATGAGAGGCAAATTCTACTTACTAGTATAACTATATCTGTCTCTAGGTTTCCTCATTACTTCATATCTTTCTGTGTTGCTGCCTTTAATCTGCTAAGGACTGGATGAAATTAGCAAACCTACTAACACTGTGCAAATACTAAGAGCAAAAAGGCATTGGGTGGGGCCTAAGGGCTCTCAGTAAATAGACCTTGTAACTATAACTTGTCTGGACCATTTTTATTAATAATAGTTTCCTGAAATATATATTACTACAGAAATGAATACCTATAAATATAGCAACACTGTATGTTTCATGGGTATTAATAATAGCTACTATTATATGGATTGCTTCCTAGTGGTAAAAACATTGTCTTAACTGATTTGTAGACATTATTTCATTTAATTCTCAAAAAATCCCCACAAAATTGTTTCATCTTACACATAATGAAAGTGCCCAAGGTCCCTCAGCGTGGAAGTAGTGAAGCTAGAATTTGCAATTCAGGTGCTCCATGACAGTTTATTATTATTATTATTATTATTATTATTATTATTGTGCATAGTGGTTGCTCTTTAGAATGAAGCATAAGAACGGTGCATCAGGATAACACAAAAAAGCCCAAGCTGCCTTTCCTCATAGGCTAGAGCAGTAGTACATAAAGCAACACCCTCCAGTGCTTTCTTGGGCTTTGAATCAAGCTGTTAGTTATAGAACAAAACAAGAATCAGATGTTTTGGAAGCAGATGGCATGTGAATTTGGCTTCCAAGTATAAATAGGGTTTGAAAAGAGTATGAACACGTCAAAAAGAATTCCATCTGAGAAAAGTCAAGAATATCTGATTTACTCTACTGACTGTTTGCGTTTGATATCTTTATCTCCTCTGGAGAATATTTCCCCCAAAAGCAGAAGAAAACGTTTCTATTTGTAGTAAAGTTGAGATACTCATCATACAAACTTAGGTCAGGATTTATTATTCTTTCTCGTTTTGTGTTTCCATCCTTGTGACATATAGGGCATTTGATTTTGTCTTTAGGTGAGAAGATGGCACTTTGAGGGGAATGTGGTCCGAAAATTTGATTTTTGCCTCATACACTGATGCAATTTTTCACAACACCTAAACCCATCATTCCACATGTTTCTTGGCTAATGATAAAATTTATAAATCAATATAACTCAGATACTGAAGTACCAGACTTGATCTGGAAAAATTTCATGAGAAGAAATCTTTCTCCAATTGATATTGGCAATAGTCTACAAGAATTCATAATAAGAGCCAAAGACAAAGAGAAAAAAAATGATTAGGTTTGAGATGGCCAAATGTATTGACATACTTACAGTCCTCAAGGATTTGGGATTGTTTACTGAGAAATAACAAACTACACTGCAATACAACAAAGGCATTAATTAGAATTGCAATTCAGTGAGCACAGATTCCAATAGTAACCCAAATTGTGTCCGTCTTGGAATTTCCATGCAAGGATTTCTAAAGAAAAAGAAAATGATTGCATAAATTGTTTGTGATTGGTGGATATTTGGGGTGTTCCAAATGTTCATCCGGTTACATACTTTACAGAGTTACCTTGTTGTCTGTTTTTCAAGTGCAGATGTCCTTATTGTTTTGAGGAACATTGTTGATTAAGGCTTTACATTCTTTGGGAACTTGTGATATTTGGCTGAGATTTGCAAAAGTAACTTCCAGAATGACCGCTGGACTCCATTTAAAATCTCTTAACCATATTAAATATATTTTGTTTTATTTCTTTTTACATTTCCCTTTTTGATGAAGTCTTTCTCTGAAAGCATCACTGATCAAAAGTTGATATTAATCCCTTGGCACTGGGGAGAATCATCCCCAGGAATCATATCCCAAGTAGGGGAAAAGGTAGTGAGTTTATTCAAAAAGTTTGGTTTAGAGAGTGGCCACATTTGAGCAATAAGGAGGTTTTCAGGGGGTAATTTTAGGAATTCATTTTAATTAAGCTTAGTTTCACCATTACAGAACTTAGAATTCAAATTCAGGCAGCATGGATTCAGGTAGCAACCCAAATTGTGCCCCATCTTGGCACTTCCAGGAAAGGGTTTTTAAAGAAAAAGAAAAAGATTGTATAAGTTGTTTGTTATTGATGGATATTTGGGGTGCTTCAAATGCCCTTCAAGTCATATAGTTAACTGAGTTCCTTATTTTGTGGTTTGTTTATGATGTCCCTGTGTCCTTAGGGTTTGGAGGAACACTGTTTCTTAAGACTTTGCATACTTTGGCAGTTTGTGATATCTGGCTGAGATTTGAAAAAGAGTAACTTACAGAATGATAAATCCATTCTAATTCTGTTAGCCATAGTAACTCTGTTTTGTTTAATTTATTTTAACAGATTAATGTAAGAGTATTAATCAATGGAAGAATGTTAATAATGGGCTACTGGTTAACTGAACCTTAGATTCAAAGTGGCTATCCTTAAAGATATCAAAATGTTAAATGGGGGAATGTGGGAAGATGGTTTTGGATTAGGCAAACAAGCCTCAGATATCTCACAAAAACAATGGAGAAAGAGCTAAATGCTTGCTGAGGGACCTTCTTTGGGGGTCAGCAAACCAGGACAGTGCTTCAGAACTCAGCAATGAGCTGTGAAAAACCAAAAGCTGATTCTTTGAGAAGATTAATAAAATTGAAAAACCCATAGATAGCCTAACAAAGGAAAAAATAGATAAAATGAAAATACATAAAATAAGAAACGAGGAAGGGGATATCACCACTGACCCCACAGAAATAAAGAGTATCATTAGAGGATACTTTGAAAAATTGTATGCTCACAAGATGGATAATTTAGATGAAATGGGCAATTTCCTAGAAACACACAAGCAGCCTACAATGACAAAGAAATTGATGAATTCAACAGACTAATCACAAATAATGAGATAGAATCAGCCATCAAAAACCTGCCAACTAAGAAGAGCCCAGGACCAGACTGCTTCACAGGTCAGTTCTATGAAAAATTCTGGAAAGAACTAACACTAACCCTGCTTAAACTCATCCAAAACATACAAGTGGAGGGAACATTGCCTAACTCATTCTATGGTGCCAAAATCACCGTAATACTGAAGCCAAACAAAAACACTACAAGAAAGAAAAACTATAGACCAAACTCTTTAATGAACCTAGATGCTAAAATCCTCAACAAAATACTTGCTAATCATATTTAACAACACATCAAATGAATTATACACCATGACCAAGTGGTTTCATCCCTGGTATGCAAGAATGGTTCATCATAAGAAAATCATTCTGTGTAACATAACACATTTTAGCAGATCAAAAGAACAAAATCACATGATCATCTCTATTGATGCATTCGACAAAATACAGCACTCTTCCCTGTTAGAAACACTTGAAAAGACAGGAATAGAAGGAAATTTCTTCAAAATGATGAAGGGTATATGTGAAAAACCCACAGCTAACATCATATTCAATGGTGAAATGCTAAAATCTTTCCCTCTAAGAACTGAATCAAGACAAGAATGTCCACTGTTACAGCTCTTATTTAACATTGTGTTAGAAGTGCTTACTCGAGCACTTAGGCAAGATAAAGGTATGAAAATCATACATATTGCAAAGGAAGAAATAAAAATTTCACTATTTGCAGAAGACATGATCTTATACATAGAAAACCCTGAGAAATCTCCAAAGAAGCTTCTAGAATTGATAAATGAGTTCAGTAATTGGCAGGATATAAGATCACTGTGCAAAAATCAGTAGCATTTCTGCACACCAATAATGAGCAATCGGAGGAGGAAATCAAGAAAAAAATTACATTTAAAATAGCAACTAAAAGACTCAAATACCTAGGAATAAACTTAACTGAAGATGTAAAATACATGTACACAGATAACTACACAGCATTGTTAAAGGAAATCAAAGATCTATATAAATGGAACCATATTCCTTGCTCATGGCTAGGAAGATTAAACATCATTAAGATATCTAGCCTGCCCAAATTTATTTACAGATTTAATGCAATCTCAATAAAAATTAGCACAACATATCTAACTGAATTGGAAGAGCTAACTATGAAATTTATTTGGAAGGGCAAGGGGCCCCGAATAGCCAAAAACATATTGAAAAAGAAAAATGAAAACATACCACAAAGCTACAGTGGTCAAAACTACATAGTATAGTCACAAGATTACACATACTGACCAATGGAACAGAACTGAGATTTCTTATGTAGATCCTTTCATATATGGTCAATGGATATTCAACAAAACAACCAAGCACACTCAACTGGGAGAGAATGGCCTCTTCAACAAATGGTGTTTGGAGAACTGGATATTCATATCCAAAAGAATGCAAGAGGGTCACCATTTCACACACTGTACAAAATTAATTCAAGATAGATCAAAGATATGAATATAGGAGGCAAGATCATAAAGGTCCTGGAAGACCCTATAGGGAAGCATCTATAAGATATTGTAGTAGGAAATGGTTTCAAAAACTTTACAATCAAATCATGAGCAAGAAAAGAAAAAAGTAGATAAATGGGACTTCCTTAATATTAAAAAAATGTTTGCACTTCAAAGCTTGCCAAGAAAGTGAAAAGGCAACCTACACTAGGTTATATCCAGCATATATAAAGAAATCTTACATCTCAAAAATAAAAATCAAATAACCCATTTGAAAAATGGGCAAGTGATTCGAATAGACACTTATCCAAAGAAGAAATACAAATGGCTAAAAAGCAGATGAAAATATGCTCAATATCACTAGCTATTAGGGAAATGCAAATCAAAACTACAATGAGATAACATTTACATCCATTGGGTTAGTGGCTATTGAAAAAGCAGAGGACTACAAGTGTTGGAGAGGATGTGGAGGAAAGGGAACACTTAACTGCTGCTGGTGGGGATGTACAATGATGCAGCCATTGGAGGACAGTTTGGCGGACAGGAAGCTAACTATAGAACTACTATATGATCCAGGAACCCCACTGCTGGGTGTATATCTAGAAGCATTGAAAGCAGGGACATAAACAGATATATGAACACAAGTTTTCATAGCAGCATTATTCACCATTGCCAAAAGTTGGAAACAACCCAAATGTCCATCAAAAGATGAATGGATAAGCAAATTTTAGTACATACAGACAATAGAATATTACTCAGCTGTAAGAAGGAATGCAGTATTAAAACATGGGTTAGCATGGATAAATCTTGAAGACCTTATGTTTTGTGAAAAAAGCCAGTCACTGAAGGACAAATACTACATGTTTGCATTGATATGAATTAAGCACATTGAACAGACTCCCGAAGCTCGAGTCTGGAGGATAATTATACAGGAGGCAGAAAGGGAGTAGAGTGTTGTGAGTCAATGCCCATATGGGCAATATCTATGATAACATGGAAGGGAGCAGTTGTGCAGTGGACGGACTTGACAGTGGTGCAGTGATGCTATTAGGTTCAGCAGTGCTGGTCTGTGAGGGGGATACAGTGGGGAGTCTCCCTGGATTATCCATGGAACTGGGGGGAGGGTCATGGGAAGGAGCAGGTGAACTCTAGGGATTTGTAGGTCTGTGGTTAAAACTACAATGTTGGGAATGTTCTTTAGGCAAGTATGGCATGGGAGGATTACTGGTGCAGGGTGTTGGATGTGGGGGTGCATATGTGACAGGGTGCACATGGGACAGGCTTCTTTGGAATATGTAAGAGTTTGTCTTGTCATAGTGTGTTATATTGATGTGTGGAGACCCACACAATAAACAAAATTATATTAAACTCCCATCTTGGAGACTCATGCTAGTTCTCAAATAAAGGCCGAAGAGTCTCTTGAGAACATAGGCAGTGCCTATTAAAAAAAAAAAGATCAATATATGAATCCCTCAATATTATTGCATGTAGCTATGAATCTTACTCTTCAAAAAGTGAAAATTAGTGGTTACCATAGGTCCCGAGGGGAGAGGTAGGGAAGAATAGAATAGATGGAACATACGACATTTTTAGGGCATTAGAATTGTTTGGCATGATCTCCCAGTAATGGACACAGGCCATTTTAACTTTCAACAAAATTTATAAAAGTGTATGGCCCAAAATGTAAATCACAATGTAATTCATTGACAATCAGCAGCAGCAATGCTTCAATATTTGTACATCACTTTTAGCCCATGTACCATCCATGTGTAAAATATTATTAATAGGGGAGAGGGGAAATGGGGGAGAGCATTGAATATATAGGAATCCACTATATTTTCTGTGACTTTTTTGTAACCTAAATCTTCTTTGAAGATAAAATTTAAAAAAAAAGACACTGGGGGAATATATGGAAAAAAACTCACTCTACATACAAGAAAACATATCTTACAGCAATGAAAGACATATAATCTAAAAAAGTTATTTTTTATTTAAAATTTTATTTTTTGCTTTTATATTTTTAATTTTTTGTATTTTATATATTATTTTAAAAACTATGAGTATTATTTCATTTTATTACTATTTTTATTTGGTTATTTTCTTGGCTTTATCTTTGAAGAGATTTTGGATCACAGAAGGGTCATAATGATGACAGGGGAAGAACATTGTTGGTGATTGGGGGAAGCATGGGAGGGTGTTCATCTGGGGTATGCCTCTAAGGCATATGAATGTGTTCAAGTATTCTTGGGGCATTGTCACAGTGGGTGGAGATCCACACAATAACTGAAAGAATATTGAATTCCCATCCTGGGGAGTTGTGCTACATTCTCTAATGGGACAGCAAGAATCCCCTTAGTAAAGCTGTGGTGCCTAGTGAAGGAGGAAAGATCTTTGCACAAGGCCTTTGATATTGATGATTGTACTAAGGAACATTTTCTTTTGAAATTGAACTTTGCTTAGTATTATATGTTGTATAAGATTTACCTCCTGAAAGCCTCCTTGTTGCTGAAATGTGGAAATGAGGCTTCTCTCTAAGCCAAACTCAGCATATAAATGCACAATCTTCCCCCGGCATTGGAAATGACTCCCAAGGATGGGCTCCTGGCACTGAGGGATTATTACCAAGCACCAACTAACAATGTATCTGGAAAAGTCCTTGACATAAGAGGGATATGTTAAACACAAGTTAGTTTTTATGGCTAAGATATTTCAAAGCGAGTCAGGAGGTTATTCCAGAGGTTATGCTAATGCATGTCTCAGTAAGATATCATTGAGTGCCATTGTAAATATTGCTTCAAATAACAAGACTCCTGACACTATAGGCAGTGCAGACAGCTCAGGAGTTTGACACCCTGCCAGTGGACCTTACTTTGGAAATTATGCTTCCCAGTGTGACAGAGTTTGACTCATTTGTAGTTTCCCTATACATGGCTCTTCTGCCCCTTCTATTGAGCCTATAGTTAGTACTAGACTTGATAGATGTATGTCCAAGAGACTTAAATCTTTGGTCTGTCCATGTGCCATTTGGGCCCTGAATCTCAGCAGAGTTGCAACACCTACTCTCCAATCCCCACTCACCCAGGACAATTAACAAGGTGATGGTGATGAATAAAGCTCATCCTAAGGAAGAGAGAGAGTCTGCAGCTTCAATATAGTTCCATCCATCTGCCCCATGAGATCAAAGACCCCTTTCAGTTAGAAGCAGAGTGGGCATCACCATCCCCAAATCCTCAGGATTAGGGATTGAAAAATGGACTAAAGTATACTTACTATTATTCTACTATAGACTTCTTGTTATTCTAGCAATGGAACAACTTTTATCATTGAGGTGGAGGCAGTGGTCACTGAAGGTTCTAAGGGGAAGGGGAGGGACAAATAGGTGTAATATGGGGACATTTTCAGGACATTAGAATTGTCCTGAATGATGTTGCAGTGACAGATACAGACCATTATATATTTTGCCATAATAACTTACACAATTGTGTGGGACAAAGTGTAAACTATAATGTAAACTATAATCCACCGTTAGTGACAATGCTTCAATATGTGTTCATCAATTGAATCAAATGTAACACACTAGTGAAGGATGTTGTTAATATGAGAAAGTGGAGTGAGGGAGGGAGTGGGGCATATGGGAATCCTCTATATTTTTTATGTAATATTTATGTAGTCTAAAGATTCTTTAAAATAAATTAATTGATTAATTAATTAATTAATTAAAAAATACATTAAAGGGTAGATTTGAATTGCTTGAAGATGGAATTAGTGATTTTGAACACAGAACATCTGACCTGGAAAAGACAGGAGAATACCAAGAGGAGAGAATGGAAATAATGGAA
This sequence comes from Cabassous unicinctus, assembly GCA_029593785.1. Classification (NCBI taxonomy): domain Eukaryota; kingdom Metazoa; phylum Chordata; class Mammalia; order Cingulata; family Chlamyphoridae; genus Cabassous; species Cabassous unicinctus. The sequence continues at coordinate 10,857 of JAQZBX010041046.1, forward strand.
CAGGGTCTGTGGGAGTTGAATAACAATGTGACATGCAAACACATAATTGGTGTCCCAGAAGAAGAGGAAAATGAAAAAGGGCAGAAAGAATATTTGAGGAAATAATGACTGAAAACTTCCCTACTCTTATGAGAGACATAAATATCAATATCTAAGAAGGACAATGTACCCGAAACAGAATAAATCTTAATAGAACTACCCTGACAGGCCTACTGTTCAGAATCACAAATATCAGAGGTAAAAAGAAGATTCTGAAAGCAGCAAGGGAAAACCAAAGCATCACATACAAGAAAAACTTGATAAGATTAAGTACTGGCCTCTCATCAGAAGCCATGAAGGTGAGAAGAAAGTGGTATAATGTATTTAAGGCACTGAAAGAGAAAAACTGCCATCCAAGAATTCTGTATCCAGCAAAGCTGCCCTTCAAAAATGAAGGAGAGTTCAAAGTCTTCACAGACAAATAAAAACTGATAGAATATGTTACCAAAAGACCAACATTACAAGAGATACTAAAGCTAGTGCTGTAGCCTGTAAGGAAGAAAACAAGGGTGATAGGCTTGGAGAAGAGTGTGGAAATGAAGATTAATAGAAAGAGTGAATTAAAGGGTAAAAATATAGACAATAGTATAATATGACAATAGAAAGCCAAAGTCAAAATGGATGAAGTAAGTGATGTCTTTACAGTAAAAATGTTGAATATTATTGGCTTGGACTCTGCAATCAAAAGACATAGACTGATAGAATGGAAAAAAAAATAAGAGCCATCTACCTGCTGTCTACAAGAGACTTGCCTCAAACATAAGGACACAACCAGGTTAAAGTCAAAGCTTGGAAAAAGATATTCCATGCAAATAGTAACCAAAAAAGCGCTGGAGCAGCAATACTAATATTGGGCAAAATAGATTTTAAATGCAAAACTGTTATAAGGGATGAAGAAGGTCGTTACATATTAATAAAAGGGGAAATTCAACAAGAAGAAATGACTGTAGAAATATTTATGCACCTGAACTCAGTGCCTCAAGTTACATGAGGCACACACTGGCAAACCTGAAGGGAGAAATAGATGTCTCTACAAAAATAGTTGGAGACATCAAGACACCATTCTCAGTATTGGATATAACATCTGGATAGAGGAAATATAAGGAAACAGAGAGATTGAATAATATGATAAATGAACTAGATGTGAAAGATGTTTATAGAGCATTGCACTCCAAAACATCAGGATATATATGCTTTTCAAGTGACCATGGATCCTTCTCCAAGATAGACCATATGTTGGGTCACAAGACGAGTCTCAATAAGTTTAAAAAGATTAAAATTATACAAAACACTTTCTCTATTAATAACAGAATAAAGTTAGAAACCAATAATAGACCAAAAAAAGGAAAATTCATAAATACATGGTGATTAAACAACACATTCTTAAATAATCAGTGGGTCTAAGAAGAAATTGCAAGGAAATTCAACAAATATCTTGAGATGAATTAAAATGAGAACAAAACATATCAAAACCTATGGGACACCACAAAGGCAGTATTGAGAGAGAAATTTATAGCCCTCAATGCTTACATTAAAAAAGATGAAATATATCTTATCATAACTTACAAAATTGTGGAGAAGAGAGTGTAAACTACAATGTAAACTGTAACCCATGCTCAGTGGCAGTGCTCCAAAATGTGTTAGTCAATTATAACAAATACACCACACTAATGAAGGATGTTGTTAATGTGGGAAAATGTGGCAGGGGTAGGGAGCAGGGCACTTGGAAATCACTTCTGTAATTACATTTATATAATCGAAGTATCTTTGAAACCTAAAATAAAAAATGTATATCTAGGAGTCAGGGGCAAGATGGCGTCATTTTAAGTGGGCACTCACCATCTCTCTCACCAAAGATGGCAACTGGGGACAGGATCCAGCCCAAGTGAGTTGTTCTGGGAGCCCACAGAGAAGCAGCCTTTGGGACATTGATCTGGAGGAAGCTGGACAGGGAGACAGATTGCTGAAGACAAAACTGTGAGTTTTTACCCCATGGAAATCATGGATGGCTAAGCCCCACCCTCAGGACAAAGAGTTAAGGTGAGCCCTGACTCCCACCAGCGACCCAGCAAGAGGGAGCATTTTCCAAGAGTGTGAGGGTTCTGGTGAGGAGCAGAGAGGGTTTTCCTTTCTGTGGGTTTGGTTGCCTGGACCCCCTTAGAGCTTTGGGGAGTACACCAGCCAACCCGAAGTGGTACTAGGCTGAGGGGAGAGGCGAATCTGATGAGGCAGCCTGATTTACCTAACCACCCTGGGATATAAAGGTTTGCCTGAGAGAGGGCAGAGTCAGCCAATTTAATAGTTCCACACTGAGGACTAGCAGAATTTCAACTCCCCTAGGGGAATCAGGCAGTGGGAAGCACTTAATAATTTTTCAAGAGCCTATTTAGGGTCCCCTGGGAGGAGGGGGTATTCTAGAAGAGGCTTATAAAATCACTTCCATGCTGTGGAGTACCCAGTCATCAGGGTTCCATTTGAATTTCAAAATGGAACTCAACTGACCAGAAGAGGAGAGGGGGTATCTGCTCATACACCCTGCTGAATCCTGCTGCACTAGGAGAGTAAAACATGCCCAGGGGAAAGTGACTGAATAGCTTTCTGCCTAACTGATCCAGTATGAGGCTTAGCTCAGTGAGGAATCTCTGTCTTGAATGTATGAGGTCCCTGGCTCGATTCCTGACTCTATTAAGAGTGGTGATCCACAGGCAAATCTAAAATCCAGCTGATACCGTTGGACAGGGAAAACATAGACACTATTTTTGTATTAGCTTCTTTGGGTCCCTTATTTTTCCAAAACAAAAAGGTTACTTAAAAAAAATAATTTATTCACTAACACCTGCCTCAAAATCTGCAGAGAGAAACCTGCAGGATAATTGATTGATGAACACAGGCAGCCTGAGAGGCTCCACAAGGAACCAAGAAGGAGCGCTGTTCTTCCTTAGCTTTGTTTGTCTGCTTGCTTGTGTGTTTGTTTGGGTTTCTTTTGTTTTGTTTTGTTTTGTTTCCTCTTGTTGTTTTCCTTTCCTCTTTCTCACCCTCCCCCCTTTTTTAAAATTAGGTGCTGCTAACTTGTTTCTTCTTTGCTCTGCTTCTCCTTCCTTGATTTCCTAATTTCTGGATATACTGATTTTATCTATCAATGCTATCTATTTTTCCTTCCTTCATCTTTTTATCTTCTATTTTCTGCTGTGGTGCTTACATTCCACCATTTGTTATTAGTCCTCAACTTTACTGGTTTTGATTTCTATCTTGTCTATTCTGCTTTCTTTTTTTAATTAACTTTTTTCTATCATTTCTTTTCTATTTCTCTCTCTCCTCACCATTCTGGCCTTTTAAATCATTCCATATATTTTTCTCTATTCAGTTTCCCATTTCATTGTAGGTATTTCAATTTTTATTCCTATTACTCTACACTGCTTACAAGAGTTAAATAATCATTTTACTAAGTCTTATAAGGCCCATCTTCTAACTTTTATTATTATTTCTATTATCCTTTTTCTTTTCTTACCTCTTTTGATTTCTCTGGCCCTAATCTTTTTCCTTCAAAGGAAAATGGAAAACAGCAAGGAAATAGAACAAGAAGAACAACATGTCAAAGAGAATACTAAACACACACACAAAACCAGCAGCTAAACAAAACTCTAGAGCAGAGAGAGAAGCTAATCAACTGAATAAACCCATCAAGATAAATGATGACCAGAAGGCAACAAAAAATTACGTATCATTCTAAGTAACAGGAACACAAGAACCAGTCCAATGAACAAACTAAAAATGAGGAAGAAATGCAGAACATCGAACAACTAATCAAAGCTGTCCAAACAAATATCATTGACCAACTTAATGAAGTGAAAGAAGAGATTAAGGATATTAAGAAGACACTGGGAAAACATACTGAAAAAATTGTAAACATACATAAAAAGATAATGGATATGATGGTGATGAACGGCACAATCCAAGAAATCAAAAAGACACTGGAATCACACACAGCAGATTTAAACAGGCAAAAGAAAGAATTAGTAATGTGAAAGATAGTACATCTGAAATCAAACATATAATAGAACAGATAGATAAAAAGATAGAAAAAATCCAGAAGGGAATTAGGGATTTAAATGACAAAACAAAACACACAAACATACGCATTATAGGCATCCCAGAGGGAGAAGAGAAGGGAAAGGGAACAGAGGGATTGTTGAAGGAAATAATGGCAGAAAACTTCCCAACCCTATTGAGGGAGATGGATGTACAGGCCCAGGAAGCACAGTGAACCCCAAAGATTATAAATCCTAAGAGGCCTACTCCAAGACATATACTTGTCAAAATGTCCAATGCTCAAGACAAAGAGAAAATACTCAAAGCAGCAAGAGAAAAGAGAACCATCACATACAAGGGAAGCACAATAAGATTAAGTGCTGATATCTCATCTGAAACCATGGAGGCAAGAAGACAGTGGTATGACATAGTCAAGGGACTCAAAGAAAAAAACTTACTGCCATGATTTCTCTATCCAGCAAAGCAGGAAATTGAAAATGATGGAGAGTTCGAAATATTCACAAATAAATAGAAATTAAGAGAGTATACCAATAAGAAACCTGCTCTTCAACAAATACTAAAGGAAGTGCTCCAGGTTAAAAAGAAAAAACAAGAGAGAGAGAGTAGGAGGAGAGTGTAAAACAAGTAAAAACACAAAAAGAGAAATAAAAACAACATATGACAGACATAAACCCAAAGAAAATATGGCTTATGAAAGAAATTCCTTGAGAATAATAACACTGAATGTTAATGGATTAAACTCACCAGTCAAGAGACACAGATTGGCAGAATGGATAAGGAAATATGACCCATCTATATGTTGTCTACAAGAAACCCATCTTAGGCCCAGGGATTCATGGAGGCTGAAAGTGAATGCCTGGAAAACAATTTTACAAGCAAACAACAACCAAAAAAAGGGCGAGAGTAGCTATACTAATATTGGACAAAATAAACTTTAAATGCAAAAGTATTGTAAGAGACAAAGATGGACACTATATATTAATAAAAGGGGTAATATTTCAAGAAGAAAGAATAAAACTAAACATTTATGCACCTAATCAGGGCGCCTGAAAATACATGAGGCAAACACTGGAAAGATTAAGTGGAGACATAAATGCCTGTAGAATTATAGTGGGGGGCTTTAATAGACAATTATCACCATTAGACAGAACATCTTGACAGAGAATCAATAAAGAAACAAAGACTCTGAATAATACCTTAGAGGATCTGGACCTAATAGATATATACAGAATGCTATAATGCTTAATGCTTAATGTAAATACAGGAGGATATACATTCTTCTTGCATGCACATGGATCATATTACAAGATAGACCACATGCTAGGCCACAGAACTACTCTCAATGAATTCAGAAAGATTGAGATTATACAAAGTAATTTCTCTGACACAATGGAAAGAAATTGGAAATCACTAAGGGCCAGAGAACCAGATTGGACACAAAGATATGGAAGTTAAACAACACTCTTAGACAAGCAGTAGTTCAAGTAGGAAATCTTAAAACAAATCAGTAACTACCTTGAAACTAATGAAAATGACAACACAACATATCAAAACCTATGGAATGCAGCCAAAGCTGTACAGAGAAGGAAATTCACAACCATAAATACATATATCAAAAAAGAAAAAAGAGCTAAAATTGAAGACTTAACTGCACAACTGGTGTATTTGAAATACAAAAACAAACTAACCCCAAAGAAAGTAGAAAGAAGGAAATAGAAAGATTAGAGCAGAACTAAATGAAATAGAAAATAAGAAACACTAGAAAAAAATAAGCAAAACCAAAAGGTGGTTCTTCGAAGAGATCCATAAAATTTACAAACTCTTAGACTAACAAAGGAAAAGAGAGAGCAGATGCAAATACACAAAATAAGAAATGAGGAAGGGGATATCACCATGGACCCCACAGAAATGAAGAGTATCATAAGAGGATAGTTTGAAAAATTATATGCCAATAAGAATGATAATTTAGAGGAAATGGAAAAATTCCTAGAAACTCACAAGCAGCCTACATTGATGACAGAAGAAATTGATGAACTCAACCATCCAATTACAAGTAAAGAGATAGACTCTGTCATCAAAAAACTCCCAATTAAAAAGAGCCCAGGACCAGACAGCTTCACAGGTGAATTCTAACAAATATACCAGAAGGAGGTAACACAAATCCTGCTTAAGCTCTTCCAAAAAATAGAAGTAGAAGGAACATTGTCTAACTCATTCTATGATGCCAACATTACCGTAATTCCAAAGTCAAACAAAGATGCCACAAAAAAATTAAAATTACAGACCAGTCTCTCTAATGAACCTAGATGCTAAAATCCTCAATAAAATACTTGCTAATTGCATTCAACAACATATCAAACGAATTATACACCATGACTAATTGGGTTTCATCCAGGACATGCAAGGATGTTTCAACGTAAGTAAATCAATCAACATAATACACCACATAAACAGATTGAAAGAAAAAAATCACATGAATATCTCTATAGGTGCAGAAAAAGCATTTGACAAAATACAATAATCTTCCTGATAAAAACACTGCAAAAGATAGGAATAGAATGAAACTTTCTGAACATGATAAAGTGTATATATGAAAAACACAAAGTCAACATCATCTTCAATGGTGAAATCCTAAAAGCTTTCCCTCTAAGATTGGGAACAAGACAAGGATGCCCACTGTCACTGCTCCTATTTAACAGTCATAAAAGTACTTGCTCAAGCACTGAGGCCAGTAAAAGATATAAACGGCAACCAAACTGGAAAGGAAGAAGTAAAACTTTCACTATTTGCAGATGACATAATCCTATACATAGAAAGACATGAGAAATCTACAACAAAGCATCTACAACTTATAAAGGAGATCAATAAATTCATAGGCTATAAGACCAATGCTCAAAAATCAGTAGCATTTCTCTACACAAATAATGAGCAATCTGAGGAGGAAATCGAGAAAAAAATACCATTTACAATAGTAACTAAAGGTATCAAATACCTAGGAATAAATTTAACAAAAGATGTAAAGGACTTATATACAGAAAACTACAAAAGACTGTTAAAGGAAATCAAAGAAGACCTAAATAAATGGAAGAATACGCCCTGTTCATGGATAAGAATACTAAACATCATCAAGATGTCTATCCTACCCAAACTAAACTACAGACTTAATGCAATCCTAAAAATATCAACACTGTATTTTTTAATGAATTAGAAAAGCTAATTGCAAAATTTGTTTGGAAAGGTAAGAGGCCCCGAATTGCCAAAGACATGTTGAAAAAGAAAAAAGAAATTGGAGGTGTCACACTACCTAACTTTAAAACATACTTGTGATGGTTAGGCTAATGTGTCAACTCAGCCAGGTAATTGTGTCCAGGTGTTAGGTCCAGCAAGCACTGGGATAATTGTAATACAACAGCATTTATGGACTTCGATCACCAGTGAGTTTACTGCATGGATGGCTGATGACATCTGCGTCCATCAGGGAGATTGCATCAACAATGGGTACACTTTTATTCAATCAGTTGAATGCCTTAAAAGGGGAAGTGATTTCAACATTTAGAGAGAATTTCCCAACTCATCTTGGGACAGCCAACTTCTCCTAGAAACTCAAGGACCTTTCATTGGAATTTCATCAGAGGCCCTGGTTTGCAGCTTGCCTGCAGAACCTGGACATGTGCATCCCCATGGTTGTGTGAAAGACTCTCATAAAATGTCATATTATTGACAGATATCTCCTGATGATTCTGTTTCCCGAGAGAACCCTGACTAATACAGCTTGTTACCAGGAGTGGTTCTTGAGGAATAGAGTCTTAAACATGGGATGTCTGGGTGGTTCTGGGAGTTTTGTATTTGGCTCTATACTTTAATTGGACTCAAGGGTACTAATAACTCCCTTTCCAATAATGAAGATGTTGCTAACAGTCCATGGCATGAGCTGGCAATAGAGATTTGCAAAATAGCATCACTTGATTCCCCTACTTCCACACTTATAAGAAGCAAGGATCTGGGTGAGAGTGTTTTCAACACCTTAACAGAATTTTGTGGAGTCAAAATGTATAATGATGTTGGCTGGCACATCCTAGATACTTTGCATACAGTTACAAAAGAAAGAGAAGAGCTAAAGTCTTCAAATTTGAAACTTACATGCCACCTGAATGATATGAAAGTTTCTATGTGTGCCTTGAAAGAAAATCTTGTCTCCTGTAGCTACAGACTTGAGATATCTGAGAATCAAACCCAGTCTCTCATTGTGTGAGTAGCAGAATTACAGAGGAAACTAAAATCTCAACATTGAAGTGTTTCTGCAATTAAAGTGAAGGCATTGATTGGACAGGAGTGGAACACTGAGGA
>JAQZBX010041047.1:0-22474 GCA_029593785.1 Cabassous unicinctus
TTTTTTTTTTTTTTTATTTCTTAGATTGTGCCTTTCATCACCATCATATCTGTTATCTTTTTATGTATGTTTACAATTTCTTCAGTATGTTCTCTTAATCTCTTCCTTTATTTGATTCATGATATTAGTTTGGACAGCTTTGATCAGTTGTTCAGTGTTCTGCACCTCTTCTTTTTTTTTGGTGTTCATTGTTTGGGCCCTGTCCTCCTGTTTCTTAGTATGGTTTGTAATTTTTTGGTGCTATTGGGTTACCTTTTTAACTGCTGTCTTTGGGGTTTTATTTCATTGCTGTTTTTGCATGTGTTGAAGCAGGTTTTAGCGAGTAAATTAAGTTAAAAAAATTTTTTTAAATAACTTTTATTTATTTATTTTTTATTTTTTTAAGGAAAAATAAGGGATCCAAGAGAAGCTAGTACAAAAATAATGTCTGTGTTTTCCCTGTCCTAAAGTATCAGCTGGATGTTTGATATCCCGGGGGATCTCTCAGGGATCTCATATATTCAAGGTGGAAACTCATCCACTGAGTTAAACTTTCTCATTGGGTCAATTAGCTCTTCAGAAAGCTATTCAGTCACTTTCCCGCAGGCAGGTTTGACTTTCCTAGGGCAGCAGGATTCAACAGTCTGTGTGAGCAGATCTTCCCTCCCCTCTCCTTGTCAGGTTGAGTTCCCTTTTGAAATTCAATGGGACCCTGGTGACTGAATTCACCACACAAATGATTCTCAACCCTCTTCTAGACCACCACCTCCTCCCAGGGAACCCACTGCCTGGCTCCTTTAGGGGAGTTGAAATTTTGATAGTTTTCAGCACAGAACTATCTTACAGACCAAGTTTCTCTATCTCGGGCAGTTAGGTAAATCAGCCTGCCTCAGCAGATTCACCTCTCTCCTCTGCATGGTGCCCCTCGAGCCGGCTGATATGTTCCCCAAAGCCCAAAGGGGGTCCAGGCAACCAAACCCACAGAAAGGAAACCCCTCTTCACCCTTTGCCAGAACCCTTTCACTCTTGGAGAATGCTCCCTCTCACTTGGTTGCCAGCAGGAGTCGGGGCTGTCCTTGGCCCTTTATGTCTTGAGGGTGGGGCTTAGCTGTCTGCAGTTTCCAGGCAAGGGGCTAAAATCTCATGTTTTTATCTTACCCAATCTATCTCCCTGTCCAGCAACCTCCATATTGATGCCCCAAAGGCTCTCGCTCCATGGGCTCACTTGAGTAGGATCTTGTCCCCACTGAGCTATCTTTTGCGAAAGCCCACTATTGCTTTCTGCAGTCACCTGCTCAGGTGTGCAGAATATTGCTCTCCTCCCCATCTTCTCCCATCCCTACTCCCTCCAAAACTGTCCACACCTTCATCCCTGGAAGCTGTGACTATGTTCATGGCTAAAGGGACTTTGCAGATGTATTGAAGATGATGGACCTTGAGACAGATTATTCTGAATTATCCACTGGGCCCAATTTCATCATATGAGCCTTTAAAAGCAAAAAAATTTCTCTGGCTGGAAGCAGAAGATGGATTGGCAGAAGGCAGTGCCCAGCTGGCAGCCAGCAAGGAAGAGGGGAGCTATGTCCTAATGTTGCAAGAAACTGGATTCTACCAATAGGGATGCAGGCCAGTGGACACCTTGATTCTGGCCTTGTGAAATCTGGAGCAGAGAAACCAACAAAGCCATCTGGGGCTTCTGACCTACAGAATCATGAGATTATAAATGAATGCTGGTTTAAGCTGCTAAATGTGTGGTAATTTGTTACCATGACAATAGAAAATGAATGCATATTCTACTCTTTGTATACAAGCTTTCCATTTCCTTCAAATATGCCAGACATGTGAAGCACATTCCACATTAATACATGGCATTCTTACTTTGTCTTTGCTCATTCCATTTCTCCTCCCTGGATTGTCTTCTAGTGAACTGTCAATGAAGTACGTTCTTTCATTTTGTCCAATGTAAACTTTTCCAGCTTGTGTACACTGTTTCTTTGTCATTTCCTGGGTATATAGTTTAAACTGGCTTGTGTTGTTTTTCTCCATACATATGAATATACAATTTCACTAAATCAATCATCTTATCACATATTTCTCTATATAAACTTCTAGTCCTTTTTTCTGGCATTTGAGACCTCCATTTAATTTCCTGGATTCTTACCCATCATTTCCTAATACATACTCTTTGCTTCAATTCATGCTTGGGAAGTATTCCCTGTATATAAAAGATCAGTGTTTTAACTACTAAACATCGTTGTTAAATAGGATGATGATGATGATGATGATGATGGTGATAGAGGGAAGAGTAGGAGAAGAATTGAGAGAAGAGAATAAAGAAAAATATTTGGAGGTATGGTAGACATTCCTCTAAAACAATGGTTCTCCACTTGGGTCAGTTTTGCCCCCAGAGGATATTTGGCAAGGTCTGGAGAATTGATTGTCATGAGTTTGGGTGGGGAAGGGGAATTGTAACTAGTGGGTAGAGGTCATTGGTACCACTAAATGTCCCACATGCACAGGATAACCCCCTACCACCACCACAACAAAGAATTATCCAGCCCAAATTGTCAACAATACTGAGGTTGAGAAACCCTACTCTAAAATCTATCTCCTTTTCTTTTGCTAATCCTAAAGGTAAGTTTATGTCCACAGATGCTAAGGAAAAAATGACTTCTCAGCAGACATCTAATTAACAGTTAATAATGACATCTACTTAATACGCACAGGTGTGTTTATTTCCATCCTTTAAAGGCCAGCACTCATCATTCAGACCTGATAATATTTATCTTGTCAAGCTATGAAAGTTATTTTGCATATCTTCAGGCATCTTTACTGGATAGAAAACTTCCAAGTTAAGGGTCCATTTGCTAGATGCCACTTCAACCAGAGGAACGGTTAAGTTTGCCAAAGACTGTGTTTCTCTCAATTTTCTAAATAAATAACTTCCTAAACCTTCCTAGACTTCAGTGAACCACTTTTCAAGCTGCTCAGAAGCTAAAACATCTAAACAAGAAGATATTATTTAATACACTTTCACGATCAATAGCTGGTAAAACTATTTCCACATCAGAAGTTTAATTTAATCCAATGGAAAACAAATCCAACAGTGTCTATTCAACTTGCTTGCAAATCTGGAGGTATATTTGGTTTCCTCCTAGTTGAATCTGTGTGTTATATGTTATTTGGGTCTTTCTTTTCCTGAAATATTTTATTTAAGGTGTACCAAGTGATTGAATTTTACATTCCTTTTCTTACTCTACACATGCTCACATTTTACTGCAGGTAACATTTTTTAAATGCTAATGGACTATATAATGAGTTTGCCAGCTTTTGATCCAATGGTACTTCCATCGCATCTTAGACTACTGGGCCCTCTCTGTTGGTTGAGTTTCTCATCAGTGCCCAGCCATGTTTGGGGGTAATAGTTAATGGAAACACATCTCAGGGAGAAGTAATTTTAGTGATGTTTCACACAAAGACAAAATTTAACAGTTGAGCTTTAATTTAGCAATTTCTATTAAAGATATAAAACTATGTGATCATAGCACAGCTTGGAAATTTCCCTTTGATGAAGGAATCCAGGGAATTGCTCAGATAAACACCAATGGAAGGAAGCAAGTTTCATTTGTCAAACACTTACCTGTACTCATGAAGTACCACACACTGATGGGCACTTTTAACTCCATTTTACAGATGAAGAGACTGAGGTTCAGAGAGTTTTAGTCACTTTAACCAAGGTCTCATAGCTAGGAAAACAGGGCTCAGGATTTGAACCTGGGTGTTATGGATTGAATTGTGTCACCAAAAAGTTAAGTTGAAATTCTAACTCCCAGTTGGTTAGAATATGGCCTTATTTGGTCATAGGGTCATTACAGATGGAAGTAGACAAGTTAGAGGTTATAATGAAGTAGGTTATAATCCAATATGACTGCTGTCCGTATAAGAAGAGGAAATACACAGAGGAAGGAACACCATGTGACAACTGAGGCAGAGAACATCATGGATTGCCTGCAAATCCATGGTGGAGTAGAACAGATTCCTCCCTACAGACTGGTGGAAGTACAGCCCTGCCCTCACCTAAACTTCAGACTTCTACAACTGTGATACAGTACATGTCGGTCTTTAAGCCACCCAGTTTGCAATAATTTCTTACGGTAGGCCTGGGAAACTAAGACACTGGGTGTACCATTCTCCAAAGTCTTGAACCTTCCCTACTCACTTACCTCAACAGCATCAGCACCAACACATATGCCAGCAAAACACCAGGTATCAAGAGAGATGGAGAAACATAAGCCTAGTTCTCCAAGTACAGTCAATCCAAGGGTATGAAGTATCTGGTTTCTATAGCTGGTAAGGTCTGCATCAAAGCTCAGCTCTCATGTGACTGAGCCTTGCATAGTCTCTCTCTCCTCATTTGCAAAATGATGATGACAGTTCTGGCAATGCATATTTGAAAGCATTAAATGAAATAAAGTCCTGAGTTCTCCTTAAATGTTGTCATGGAGATAGCAGGTGCTCCTACTACTACTCCAGCTTTGCACTCAATGTTATGACCCTTCCCTCTCTATATAGTAACCTAAGACTGAAGCTTAGCCAGACCCTTTTGAGGCCAGAGGCCCAGAAGAATCAGCTACTATGGCTGGCAAGGTCTTCTTAAAGAACCCCAGCCAATCCATCCAGTTCTCAATAGAGAATCTCATTTTGACTCTATGCTTCCTTTATCCTTTCAGAAATTAGTAGGACAAATCCACCGTGACTTGAGATTAGACAGAATATCAGCAAGGGAGCCAAACCAAATGGAAGGAGATGTTTGCCCAGGTTTCCAGGCAGCTGTGCCTTACCTTTTCCTCTATTTAAAGCTAGATATTGTGGCTTTTCCTGCAGAAGTAAAAGAACTTTGGTGAACTGCTGATAGGATAGAGCTAATTTTTAGAATCTCCCATTGAGTCCAGTGCCCTAGATGCACTGTGCTTACCTCCTGTTTCCTGTTGGTATGTTTATGTCAGATGGCAGCCACAAGTACATGGAAGACCTAGCTAAGAATACCTGGGCCTCCACCTCTTCCACTCCCCTCCCCTCCCCAGGAGTTTTCTCAGAGACCCAGAAAATTTGTCATGACAGCTCCTTATTTTCTGGCCAGTAAATTGTACAGAGTCCACATTCTGTTAGGCAGCCTCTACCATCGTTCCTGGTGATCCTTGACTCCTGGAATTCATGTCCTTGTGTCACCCTGTCTCCTTAAGGCTGAACTGGAGTTATTGTCATTCCTGAGATCCAGCTTCAAGAATTCTGTGGCTTCGTCCAGGGGTGCTCTCTCTCACTCTCTCTTGCTGATGGAAGTCACTCTGCCCATGGAGAGACCTTCTGGGCAAGGAACTGAGGGACATCTCTGGCCAATAGCCAACAGACATGAAGAACTGACTCTTTCCAACAATTACATGAACAAGCTTGGAAATGGGTCCCCCCTGAGTCAAGCCCTCAGATGAGACGCCAAGCCCCACTGATGCTTTGGTCACAAACTTCCTAAGAGACCCTGAATCTGAAGCACCTTCAATAAGTCATGCCAGATTCCTGACCCACAGAAACTGAGATAAACACTGGCTATTTCAAACAACTAAGTTTCAGGAAAATTTGTTACGCAGCAAAGGATAATGAACACACTTCTTCTCAGTAAATATGTCCAAGAGTCTGACTAGACAAAACAAAATAACTTCCCTCAAATGGAATGCCTTTCCATCACCAGAAAACAATTCTAAATATCTATGGACACCTCTTCCTATGTGGTTCCAATGCATCTGTTTTCTGAGACAGGTATAGCACAATATTTAACAGCACAAATTCTTGGTTTTAATTCATGACTCCACTACTCACTAACTATGACTTTGGGAAGTTACTTCATTTCATTTGCACCTATTTCCCCATAATTGGAATACAAACAGTATCTACTACATAGAGTTGTTGTGAAGAGTAAATGAAATGATTCCTATAAAGATCTTGGAACAGAACCTTGTTCCTAGTAAGAGTTGAAAAAGTGGTAGCTATTATTTCCTAGGTCCTAGAAATTATTTTCAGCACCCTTGAAATAGTTGACTCTGTCTCTAAGCAGTTAGGATGATCACATGGTCAGGGCCCTCAGCTTCCTTTACTGGTTCTTTGTAATGCCCATTTGCTCACACTCTGTTACATGCTCCAAGTGGGTTGGGTCCTCACAGACAGCCATGAAGGATTTCCTGCCACTCTGACTCTTTGAGGACTCCCAACTCATCTACCAGTTCTTCTTATTCACTTCAACTTGACAGACATTGTTCTGATTATTTCTTCTTTCCCTCCAGCCTCTACATTGAAGGTCACCAACCCCTCCAGCCTGAACCACACATACAGAATGTGGGCATCCCTCATGATCAACAGAATGGAATATGATGGGAGGCTTCTGTGGTTGGTTGAATTATGTGCCCTTCAAATTCAGGTAGGTGTGAACACGTTTATACATAAGAAGACCACATGGGAAGAAGCCAGAAGTCAGTGGAAGCCAAAAGGGCAGACACAAGGAAAGAGAGATTACCCTGTGATAGGCAACAGAAATGCAGCCATTGAACCCCAAGGATTACAGCAAACCAGCACAAGAATGCCATGGACTCCTAGGAGAAAGCATAACTTTGCTGATGCCTTGATTTTGGACACATAGCCTCTGAAATCATAAGACAGTAAATGCTATCCTTTAAGCCAAGCAGTTGTGTGGCATTTGTCACAACAGCCTGGCAAACTAAGGGAGTATTTGTAAACACAATCCGCTGTAATCTACAAAGACACTGGCTCAAAGCAAAGTCCATAATCTTTTATACAACATACAAGTCCCTCACTTACGTCACCAGCCTCAGGCATTAGCTGTACTGACATGGTCAGTTCCTGAATGTTCTGTGCCATATAGCACCTCTCTGTGGGAGTGTGCTCAGTTTATTCTGCCCTGAATGTCTCCCTTTCTAACAAACTCATCCACTTGGAAACTTCCTTCAAGACCCCACTGAGGCAACACCTCCTCCTTAATGTCTTCCCTAAACCACATCACTGTAATCTTTTCATCCTTGTGCAATCACTACTCCTAAACCTATCTTTATGATTTCACACATCACCCTGAATTACGTAGTTATATCACTGTTCCCTCTACTGGAATATGTAACCTTCTAGATTAACAATCATGTGTTGCTCATGTTAGTATCCCTATTACATAGCACAGTTTCCAGCATACAGTAGATACTAAAGAAATGTATGTATAAAAGGATAGTCACAACCTGTTCCTTCTATCCATCTAACTACATTGCAATCTATATGAGGCCACCTCTCAGGTTGTTAATCTTTTCATAATACCACACCCCACTATGCACCTTGACATTCATAGAACAAAACTGTCCATTAAAGCTCAACTAGTTGTTCATCCCTATTGGAATTCTTTCTGCTGCAGAGTCATAAATCAATTATCATTCCTGATCCTACAATCCACTTGAACTCTTGGTAATATGTAGATTTGATAAAATATCTGACTTTCTATCTACTTAAATTGCCTCAATCCATCACAAATTAAATGTATGTCTTATATTTTTCCCTTTTCATGAAATCAATCTCAATCCACATGTACTTAAAGTATAGCTGAGACTGAATATTGACAGTGAACATGAAAACTCATCAAATGAGAGAATTTATGGGAGCTGTAATTTTGACAGTTCTTGGTAAGATACTTCATTAACAAACCCTTTGTCTATCAGAAGAGAATTCCCAGGGAAGTAGAGCTACAATGGCTCTGTGTACTGCTCTGTACATTTCCAAAAATGCTTATCGAGCCATCCCCAACCTTGCCTGCTGCTCAGTGTTCTCATCAGACAGATTGCTTCTGATCTCTGATTTACATAGTTGCCTCTTTAGCCAATAATCAGCTGTTCTCAACAGGGTCTCCAGACCAGTCGCTTCTCATCACCTGGGAATTTGCTAAAAATGCACATTATCCAGCCTTGCCTGGACTTAATGGATAAACCACTCAGGAGGAGAAAGCCCAGCAACCTATGAGCTTACAAACCATCCAAGTCTGAGAATCACCAGTATAGGACATAAAGTTATTCAAGGGTGGGGCTTATTTCACCTTCTATTTCTAGGGTCCTTATCACAAAGAATGTCCTGGAAACTTGTATCAGTCTCATGCTACTCACCCTTAAAATCTCACCTTGAATCATAGCTACTTTGTGGATATTTTCTCTCTTCCAGGCAAGTTTAGGCCCCTTCCCCTGTGTGCCTCTGTACATATCCATCTCATAGTCCAGTTCAACATTAACCATAGAAAATTCAGTTTTGTACACTCAATAGCTAGTATTACTCTTAGAAGTTCAACCCACAATACATATTTATTCAGTAACAGATATTCACCACTGCTAGCTTTTCATTTAATTAAAACAGTGTTGAAGCTATCAAACCTATCTGTTAGAGCTGGCCTCTACAATGTGCCAAGCCTTGATAATTTTATACCTTACAGTACCCCCATAAAAGATCAGAGCAGAGGCCAGGAGCCAGGATTTCCCTGGCACCTTCCTCCTTATCATTATTATTTTTTCTCTCCCTAATGGCACTTCCAGCCAGCGGCATGCCTTTGATTCCATTTCTTTCAAGATCTAATTTTAAAGTGTCATCAAGAATGTTGACGGCAACTAATGTGATAGCTGAAAAATTTCTTTTTCCTGACATGGTAACCTTTAAAAGTAAAAAAATATTTGAGAATGAGACCCCTCCATGAAAGAAAAGAATAAAATCACCCTATATTTCACACTTCAAGAAATATTTATTGAGTACCTAGTGCTAAGCACATTTCTAGGTGTTTGGGATGTATTAATGAACAAAACACACAAAGAAAACCCAGTCCTTGTGGAGCTTATAATCAGTGGTGTTTGAGGAGGGAAGAGGGGCAGACAATGAACAATACACACAGTAAACAATTCTGTTACATCATGTATTAGAAGGCTGTAGGTGCTCTGGAAAAAAGAGCAGTGCCTTTTTAGGTTGGGGCTGAGGGCTGTTTACATAGGTTTCTGAAAATTCATGATTTTACCTTTTCTATGTTCACCTCCTTTCCTTTTCCATGAAGTCTTAGGACTTTAACTATAATCTATGTGCTAATAACTTTCAAATGTATGCCTCCAGTCCAGAGCTCCTCTGTGTACCCCAAATGTGTACCTACAACTGCCTTCTGGGTATCTTATCTGAATATCTAATAGGCATCTCCAGCTCAGGGTGCCCAAATCCCATTCTGTTCTACCCCATCTCCCATGCCCAAACTGCCCTATCTCAGTCCATGGCAATTTCATCCTCCAGGTTGCTCAGGCTAAAACCCTTGGGGTCCTTACTAACCTTCCCTTAGAGAAAGGGACCTTTCTCTAAGACTCCTTCATCTAACCTGACAGCGAATCCTGTCATTCATACTTTCACAAAACCACCCTTATCACCACCCCTATGGGCTCAGCCCACATCCAGTCCTTGCTGGATTTATCACAATCATCTCTTTAGTTGCCTCCCTCCTCAGCATTTACATTTACATTTATTCTCCACACTGTCTGGCCAAAGCCATCCTCCTACATCCACACATTCTGGCCTACTTTGTCAGGCCATGCCCCTCCTCTGATCAATTTCCTCTGACAACTCCCTGTCTCTCTCCTAAGAGATAAACACTCTAACCCTTATCTGTAGGACCCATCAAGGGCTGGCCACCATTATCTCTATGATTTCATTTCTTTCCATGTCCGTCCTCACTCATCCTTTTAGACACACTCTTGCCTCAAGGTGTTTTTTTGCACTTACTGCTCCCTCTGCCAGATATTACCTCCCCCCAAATCCAAACATCTCACTTCCTCTTATCCATAGGGAATCAAAAAGTTATCTCTGCCTCTCAGTCATTTCTGACTAAACATGTACTAGTTACTTTTCTCCCCATTAATATACCTAAGCACACATATCACACAGTTTAATTAACAGGCAATTTGGCTGGGAATTATATTAAAAGGAAGTTTCTTTTGACAAATCACATTTGAGTGATTTATTGGCTTCTCCAGTGACTGTGCCAGGACCACCCTTCTTCCCTGACTTGGATAAAGCTAAATGGTATAATGTAAAAGCTACTTCCTGTGCTCAACCTCTTAGCAGCAGCTTACAAAACCAATTTCATTTGAAGACAATCCTTCCTGTTTGATAATATAAATTTATTTAGCAGGGCTATGAAACTTTTAGAGTCAGACAAATTGGAAGGGACAAATGCAATAAGGCTTGAAATACAGGAAAATAGGGAGGGTTTGCACATGGAGAGTATAAATGCAATGAATTCTCCATGTGTTAGTCATTTAATCAAGATGGTTCATTGCCTAAGTATAGCTTCATCTTTGTGGTGTAAAAACACAGAGCAAGGCTACCCCAATTTAGCCTCACTTTTCTTATCTGTTAATGATCTCATAGGGTTCTTATTAGGAACAAATAGGACACCATATTTAAAGTAGCTAGCATGTACCTCCCCATAGTGGTCTTGAATAATTGTTAATAGAATGGACCATGAAATTGGTCTGCCAGCTTATGTCTTATGTGTTTTTTGTTGTTGTTGTTCTGCAATTATTCCATTACTGCCTGTGTTAGATATTTTCTATTTTACCATTGGAGAGTTTCTGGTGTTTTCATTTACCATGTATTTTCGAGTTATTTTCTAAATGATTGCCCTGTGGATTACAATTAATGTCTTAATTTACAACAATCTAGTTTGGATCAATACTAACTTAATTTCAATAGTTTACAAATATTTGCTTCTATATAGCTCTGTTTCTCCTCTTTTAGGCTATTTTTTCTTAAATTACAACTTTATATGTTGTGTGCCCTTCACCATAGATTTATAAATATTGTTTTATGCAATTGTATTTTAACTCAGATAGGAAAAAAGGACTTACCAACAAAAAATGCGTTTATACGCTCTTATGTATTTAAATTCATAAGTGCTCTTCATTTACTCATGCAGATTTGAGATACTGTATAGTATCCTTTCATTTCTGCCAGAAAGATTCCCTTCAGCATTTCTTTTAAGACAGGTCTGTTAGTGACACATTCGTTCAGTTTTACTTATATTTGGATGTCTGAGGATTTCATTCTTGAACTATTTTTTCAGATATGGAATTCTTGTTTAACAAACTTTTTCTTTCCCGTTTTCTTCCATACTCCATGTTTTCTGATAAGAAAGCAGTTAATCTTATTGAGGATTCCTTATACCCACTTCTTTCTTGTTAATTTCAAGTTTCTTTGTTTTGATTTTAACAATTTGATTTTATGTCTGTGTTTGGGTAACTTTGAGTTTATCCTACCCAGAGTTCATTGAGCTACTTGGATGTGTAAGTTGTTTTTTTATAATCAGATTTGTTCAACTTTTGGCCATTATTTCCTTAAATGGTCTTTCTGTCACTTTTTCCCCTTCCTCGCCTCTGGGTCCCTTACTATGCATACATTGGTTTACTTCATGTACTATGGGTCTCTGCAACTCTGTCCACTTTTCTTCATTCTCTTTTTCTTTCTCTTCTTCAGACTGAGTAATATCAATTGCGCTATTTCAAATACGATAATTCTTTCTTCCAGCTGCTCAAATCCACTGTCAAGCCCCTATAGTGAATGTTTTGTTTTAGTTATTGTACTTTTCAACTCCAGAATTTCTATTTGGTTCCTTGTTTTAATATTTTGATCTCTTTACTGATACTCTTTGTTTGAGAAATGAGTTGGCTTGAAACAATGGAAATTTACTGGCTTACAGTTTGAGGCTATGAAAATGTCCAAATCAAGTCATCATCAAGGTGATGCTTTCTTTCCAAAGACCAGGTGCTGGCAATCCTGAGCTCCTGTGTCATATGGCAAGACACATGGCAGTGTCTGCTGGTCTCTCCCTTTTCTTCCAGGATTCTTTACTTTTAGATTCTTGCTTCTGTGTCTTTCTCTTTTTGTCTGAATTTCATTCTCTTATAAAGGAACCCAGTAAGAGGATTAAGATCTATCCTGGGCCATGCCTTAACTGAAGTAACCTCATCAGAAGGTTCTGTTTACAATAGGTTTACACCCACAGCAATGGATTTGTTTTAATAACATGATTTTCTTTGGTACTTACAGTTCCAAACTACCATGGACACCATTCTCATAATTTCCTTTGTCTCTTTGAATATATTTTAATATCTGATTTCAAGGTCTAGAAAATAACTGTGAGGAAGGTCATAGCTTCCTCAGTTATAGTTGCTTTTGGTTGCTTTTTATATTTTAAGCATTATACATACTTATTTCTTGCAGTTTTGAAATTTTTGTTGAACACTGTTCATTTTTAGTATTATAGTGAGAACTCTAGGAATCAGAGTTCTTCCCCTCCCCAGGGATTGCTGCTCATTGTACTTGTTAGTGGTTGTTGCTTTGTTTTGTTTTAGTGACTTTTCTGGACCAGTTCTTTAAAGTCTGTATCTTAGGTGTGGCCACTGAAGTCTCTGTTCTGTTAGCATAGTGATCAGGTAATGATGGGACGGAGATTTCCTTAAAGGAAGCAAAAGCCTCTCAGGCTTTCTCAGGGGACTCTGTTTCGTAAGGGCATGCCTTCTGTCATCAGCCAGGCAGTCACAACTATGCTTTAGCCTTCACCTCCTGCTGACCAGAGATTCAAGATCAGCAAGAGGTGAGAGCTTAGAGTCTTCTCAGGACTTTCCTGAGCATGCCACAACACTTCACATACATGTAACCTTCTTGAGTCTCAGGATATATTGGAGCTTTTCAAAGCCCATATGGGCCTCTCATTCCCAAGCCTTACCACCCCAATTTTTTGTTTGGTCTGTTGTTTGTCCAACTGTAATCTATCACCCCATGCAGCAGGAACTAAAACATTTGACTGCAGATGTTTTTATAAATGTCTCCCAGCTAGTGAGTTCGACATCAGGCAAAATAAAGACAAGCTTTTTTTTCTCCTTTTAGGCCAGGGTTCCATTTATTTATCACGTTATAAGTATAACAGGATAAAATTAAGGGCCATTTTTACAAACACACACAATTTTGGGTGCACATGCTCCTTCTTAAAGGCCTTACTACAGCATAAGGACTGAAAACTGCAATGTAGTTTACCATCAGATGTCATTCTTTTAAAGTTTGATGATAATGTGTTGCCATTCTGCTCAATCTTTCCATTATTTCATTTTTAGCAACATAGATGTGAAGAAATTGGTGACTGAGTATAATACTCAATCTCTTCTATGTACTATACTAAGAATTATGCTAGAGGTTAATGAGAAGGGTTCAATTCAATGGTTCATGTCTTTGTAATTACAGACTGTGTGTAGTGCAGAGCAAAAGGGAAGTCAGTAAGAGAGCCCTATATATAGATTCTTATTTTCTTGCTGTACTTTAAAGTGCTTTATTTGTGAACCCTGACTTAAAAACTATGATTTTGCAAATGGAACCTCTGAAAAAACAAAAGATAAAAGAAGAGTGGTAAAAGATTTCCCTATATGGAGGATATAAGAAAAGAGAGGGTAGAATAACAATAAAGGCAAGGAAGAAAGATTCCACTGAAGATTTTGTGAATAGAAGGGAGATGACTGAATCAGAAAAGCAATGCAGATACAATGAAGCATTTCAAAGACATTTGAAATAAATGGAAAATATAATTTTGACTCCATAATTTGAGACTTAAATATATATGAAAGGGTGATAGAAGTATGTTAGCAAGAAGAATATTCAGTTATTAAAGTTACGAAGAGAAACGCAGGCAATACTGTATAAAGGTGTGATAAGGTTCAAATTATGAAAATAATATTAATGATGACCACCATGATATAATAATGCCTATCATTGAGTTACTATGCACCAGTACTGTGTGCTAGACCAGTTTCTTTAAAGTATCTTATTAATCCTAATAAAATACCCTTCACAAACTATTTTTCTCCAACTTAGAAATGATAAAGCTGGGACTCAGAAAGACTACCTCTTGTAAAGCCAAGTACATAATCAGTATATATAAGATTCTAGGTCTCATTTCAGTTCTTGTTGTATTCAAAGGCAATATTACGAACTGCTGTGCTTTACTACTATCAGTTATGTAGTGATTTCAGATGCAATTAAATCTTAAACTCTTAAATCTCAGAGAACAAAGAAATATGTGTTTGTGTGTGTGCACACATACCCACTTATATACACATATATATGCATAGTTTACACAAACATATATCATCTTTACATTATTAAAAGAAACCATATATATTTAAAATGACAGTTTTAGATTTAGGAGTGAATAATAAAATATGCCAAAATCTAAAATAAATTACTGTATTAATTAAATGATAAATGATTTGGATGCTTTGTTAGGAGTGATCAGAATGATCAGATCACTCTTTGAAATTGCAAGCATGTTATAGGTACCTTTACTTGGATGTATAATGAGCATCTCAAATTTCAGGTGTTTATGGGGCATTGTCTTGGTGGGTGGAGATCCTCACAGTAACCAAAAGAATATTGAATTCCCATCCTCAGGAGTTCTGCTACATTCTCTAATAGGACAGCAAGAATCCCCCAAGTGCAAAGGCAGTGCCTAGTGAAGGAAGACAGATCATTACACCAGGCCCTTGATATTGATGATTGTACTTATGAATCTTTTCTTGTGAAATTGAAACTTAAAGTAATATACTGCCTAAGAGTCATCTCCTGAAAGCCTTCTTGTTGCTCAAATGTGGCCTCTCTCTAAGCCAAACTCAGCATATAAATGCGCACTACCTTTCCCCTGGTGTGCGCAGGGAATGAAGCTCCATGGCACCAAGGGATTATTATCAAGCACCAACTAGCAATAATGAGTTTTCATGGCTAAGAGATTTCAAAGTGAGTCAGGAGGTCATTCCAGAGGTTACACTTATGCATGTTTCAGCAGGTCTCATTGACTGCTACAGTAAACAGTGTCTCAAATAGCAAGGCCCCTGAGGGCTCTAGAGACATTCAGAAACTATAAGCAGTGCACACAGTTCAGGAATTTGGCACCCTATCAGTGGGCCTTACTTTGGAATTTATGCTCCCCAGTATAATAGAGTTAGACTCCTTTATAAATTCTCTACACATGGCTCTTCTGCCCCTTTTATTTGAACCTATAATTAGCACTATACTTGATAAATATATGTCCCAGAGATTTATAGTCTGTCCATGTGCCAGTTGAGCCCTGAATTTCAGCAGAGTTGTAGCACCTAAGACTCACCGAAGACAATTAACAAGGAGATGATGATGGACAACACCCATCCCAAGGAACAGAAAGTATCTGCAACTGCAAGCAAGATAGTTTTATCCATCTGCCCCATGGGATCTAAGCTGTTTCTGAATTAGAAGCAAAGTGGACATTACCATCCCAAAATCCTCAAGATTGGGGAATGAACAATGGACTAAAATAGACATTACTATTTTACTATAGTCTTATTATTCTAGCAATGGAAGATCTCTTACCATTAATAAAAAGGCTGTGGCCACCAGAGTTTCTGAGGAATAGGAGAGGGAAGAATAGGTGTAGCGTGGGGGAATTTTCGGGCCATTGAAGTTGTCCTGCTGGCATTGCAGTGATGGATACAGGCCATTGTATACTTTATCATAACCTACAAAATTGTATGGGGCAGAGTGTAAACTATAATCTAAACTGTAGTCCATGGTTAGTAGCAATGTTTCAATATGTGTTCATCAATTGGAACAAATGTACCACACTAATGAAGGATGTTAATGTGGGAGGGGGAGGGAGTGGGGCATATGGGAATGCCTTGTATTTTTTACATTTAGGTAATCTAAAGGTCCTTTAAAAATAAAGAAAAATAATTTTAAAATAAATGCAGTGAGTTAGAGAGTGATTAGAATAAAAGAGAAAAAATAATAGAAAGTATGGGGAGATGGAAGTTTTGATAAGGGGGGAGAAGTCCGCATTGGATAACAAAGAAGTGAGGGAGTGCGTCATAGAGATATGGAACAGCATTTACACAGAGGAAACAATCAGTGCAAGATCCTGAGGCAGGAGTGTGTTGATATGTCTGAGGAAGAGTGGAGGCCAGCTTGACTGGAGTGGAATAAGAGAGGAGAGAAGTTAGGTGTTGAATTGAGGTAGTTTTCAGAGAGACCATTCATGAAAGCCTTTGGTGGGCAGGAAGAATGACTTGGGCTTGATGAAGAGCCATTGGAGGGAAGTTTTGGGGAAATATCAGGAGTTCTGTTCCAGGCATATGAATTTTTGAAATGTTCATTATATAAAGACAAGCTTTTGAGCCAGTCTTCAAGAAAGCCAGCACACAGTCCAAACAATGGCAATTCTTTGTGAATAGGGTCAGCTCTGCTCTATCTTTGGCTGAGAATGCAGCCTTTTATTTTCAAGGCTGCCTCAGAAGTGCAGAGTGAGAAATAGGACTAGGATAATTTAAAATACTAATAAAGCTTGCTGTTCTTAAAAAGATTCAGGTGTGTGTGTGTTTGTTTTTGAATAAGCACTCTTGGTATTGCTGCAAGCATTGGATTAATCTCCAGAACTTAAAAAGTTGATTCTGACACTTTTTTGACAGTTTTTCTGTTGTTTGTGTGGATGGGTAGAATTTTGGAATTCCTCACTCCACCATTTTTGCTGACTTCACCGTCTGAATGAATTTTATATTATTTTTCCCATTTCCCATATAGCAGTGAGTCTCTACTTGAAAAGGTTTGAGATTAGATGCACTAATTAACAACCATTGTACTACAAACATGACTGACATGTGAACATGAGGTAGTCTCCAAACTACCCCACATCACTTACTTTCTTAGGTCCTCATGTCATGTAATTTCCCAACAAAAGAAAGAAACAGTCTGAATTGGGACTCTGATTATTTTCTGTGGTTTTTGTTCGGTAGGACGTCTCTTTAACTTAAAGACAATTGAGCAATTCTTTCCTCAGAGCACTTGGAACAAGTAATTGATCCAGATGGAAGCAAGCCCCATAATCACAAGACTCAGTAAGGAGAACTATCTATCTGGAATTATCCAATTAAGGCATTAGAACTCTTTTAATGAATATTTTTAGTGAAGTACAATAAACATATAGAAAAGTATACAAACTATAAGTGTAAAGACTGAGCAATTTTTGAAAAATAAGTATACCTATGTAACCAGTACCAAAATCAAGAAAAGAATACCATAAGTATTATAGAAGAACTCTGGATGGCCCCTGCCAAAAACCACCTCCACTCTCTGCAAAGTTGTCCACTTGCCTGATGTGTACTACAGTGCATATTAGTTTTGCCTAGTTTTGGACTTACGTAAGTGGAGTCATGATATTTTCTCTCTTTCCTGTCTGGCTTATTTTGTTTGAAACACTATTTGGGAAATTCTTCATGCTTTTGCATAGATTTATGGCTTGTTTGTTCTATTATTTATAGTATTCTGTATTTGAAAATACCACAACTTATTTCTTTATGATACTAGTGATGAGCATTTGGATTTTTTCCAGTCTGAGCTTATTATTAATTAGTCCACTGTACTTATCCCTATATCTGTCTTTTGATAAGGTTATGTACTCCTTTTTCTTGGATATATATCCAGTAGTGGAATTGCTTGGTCATTGGAAATGTACATGTTTAGATTTAGCCAGTAATGCCAGTTTTTCAAACTGGTTTTACTAATTTACATTCCCACCAGCAATATGTGAAAATTCTGGTTATCTGAACACACAGTATTTTCATTGTTTCTCTTCTAGTGTTTCTGGTGACTGTGTAGTTACAGTCCAGTGTTGATTTGATTTGGTTTGCATTTCCTTGATGACCAATGAAATTTAGCATCTTTTCATAAACTTATAGGCCATTTGGATACTGTCTTAGTGTGGTAGATTGAATTGTGTATCCCAATTTGGACAAATTCTTGATCTTGATAAGCATATTCTGGTGGATATGGACCTGTTATTAAAAGGATCTCTTGGAGATCTTACTTCAGTTAAAGTGTAGTCCAACTGTATCAGGTTGGGCTTTAATTTAGATAACTGAAGTCCTTTATAAGCAGAATGAAATATAGATATAAAGAGACAAGCCCATGGGAGGAGCCAGAGTCAACAGAACCCAGAGGAGAAAAGAGAAAATGTTGACAAGTGTATTGCCATGTGAAAGAAAACCAAGGACCAAGGATCTCCAGCAGCCAGCCCCAGAATGTCAGTCTTGGGGGTTGGGGGATGGGGAAGCATTACCTTGCTGATGCCTCAGTTTTGGACTTCCCCTAGCCTCAAAACTGTGAGCCCAATATATTCCTGTTGTTAAGCTGACTCATTGTTTGGTATTTGTCACAGCAGCTGCTCAAACATACCAAACTATGGATTGACTTAAAAAATGACAATTTATTGACTCAGCTTCTTCACATGGTCAGTACCATTCTGGCTGACTGGCAGTCTTTGAGTTTCTTGGCTTATTCATCAAATCACACAGCCACAGATTGTATGGATTGAGATTAAGAACATATTTTCTTTTTTGGGGGTACATATCTCAATCTACCACAGATATCTTCTTAGTGCCTTTTCAAGATTTTTGCCCAATTTTCTCCTGAGTTTTCTATCATTTTCTGATACGGAATAAAGTCCATTGTTGATTATATGTACTGAAAAAATTTTCCCTGTTGTGTAGCTTGCATTTTTACAATTCTGATGATACCTTTGATGCAAAGAAGTTTTTAATCTTAATATACCCCAATTTCTAAACATGTTTTTTTGTGTGTGTTAACATATTAGCATCCTATTTAAGAAATCTCTGCCTACCTTATTGTCATAAAAAAATAATGTTTTTTAGAAGCTTTAATATTTTAGCTCTGAAATGGACATCTATAATCTATTGCTTAAGTGTAAAGTGTGACATAGGAGTGAATATTTATTTTTTTAACATTTGGATATCCAACTGACCCTGTACCATTTACTGAAAAATCTTTTTTTTTTTCTTCTATACTCTGTAGTGCAACATTTATCATAAAATCAGCATAGATATATGTGGAGGTTTGTTTCTAGACTCTCTCTTCTGTTGAACTGATCTGTTTTTCTACACTTTAAAGATACCACACCACTTTAATTATTATATATTTATAGTAAGATTTGATATCTCATAGTAATATTGCTCTTCTCCCAGAGAGAAATTTTTAGAATTAGCTTATTAATTTTCACCAAAAAAAAAAACCCTGCTAGAATTTTGATGGAGATTGTTTTAAAATTTAAATCAATTTAGGAGAGAAATAATATCTTTATTTAATACTGCAATCCATGAACATGGTAATCCCTCCAATTATTTAGTTCATTTTAATTTCATTCAATAATGTCTTGTAGCAGGTTGATACACAGACCTTTCCATATTTTTGTTAGATTTACTCCTAGGAAGTGGATGATGCTTTGAGGGTACAGAATTGAATAGATAGTGAACTTGCTGCTTTTTCCCCCAATCACAAGGGGAAATATTTCAATATTTCACAATTAAATATAATGTTGGCTGTAGGATTTTTTTAGGAGATACTATATCACAGATTAAAGAAGTTCCCTTCCTTTCCTAGGTTGCTAAGTTGTTTTGTTTGTGTATGTGTGAATGTGTGTTTTGTATTGAAAGGATTTTAATATTACCAAATAGTTTATCTGCAAATATTGACATGCTCATATGGGTTTTTTTGTTCGTTTGTTAATTTGGTGAATTATACTGATTAATTTGTAAATGCTACAGCAATTTTTAATTCCTGGAATAAATACACTTGGACATGATACGCTATTATATTACTGGATTCAATGTGCTATTATATTTGCATCTGTGTTCAAGAAAAACATTTTCCTATAAATTTCCTTTCTTGAAATGCCCTTGTTAAACTTTAATGATAAATTTGTGCTGACCTCATAAAAGGAATTGGTAGTTTTTCCTCTTTCTCAAATCTCTGGAGGTGTTTATGTGTGATTGGTGGTTTTTTACCAAAATTTTATAATAATTCACTGATGAAGTAATCTGGACTGGAAATTATGGATTTAATTATTGATTAGATTTTTAGGACCCCTCAAATTTTCTATTTCTTCTTGTCTCAGTTACTTGAAAATTATGATTTGAAGGAATTTTTCAGTTTCAACTAAACTTCTTAAATCTAATTGGAACTTATAATTTTATTATTAATATTCTGTAATTATATGTAAGGATATTGGTGATTTGCACCTTCTCAATTTTTTTTATCAGTCCTTACAAGAATTGTACAAATTTTATTAAACTTTTGATAGCACCAATGCCCTCTTCTGTGCATTCTTTCTGCAGCATGTTTGTTTTCTTTATCATTAATTTCTTATCTCCAATATTTCTTTCCTTCTACTTTCTTTGATTTTAATTTTTTGTTATTTTCTAATCTTGATGTGTATATTTAGATCATAAATTTTCAGACTTTTATTTTTTTTACTATTTTCAGTTAAGGGTATAAATTCCCCTTGAAGTACAAATTTTGCTGCTTCCCACATATTTTAGAATTAATTTTAATATCCATTGTGATTTCTTCTTTGGTCCACGGCTTATTTAAAAGTATATTGCTTAATTTGCATAACTTTGGAGATGTTTTTAACTTTACTTTTGTTATTGATTTCTCTTTCCTTTCCACTGATTTCAATTTTTGAAATTTGTTGAAATTGTCTTAAGGCCCAACATATGCAACATATGGTTAGTTTAATTTAATGTTCTATGGGCATAAAAAAACAATGTGCAAATTGTACATATAGTCAGTTTTGTTGTACTTGTTCTACTAGTTAAAGAGAAGTGTTGTGGTAAAATTTCTCACTATAATAGATTTATCTCTTTTCTTAAGTTTACCAATTTCTGCCTTTTGTATTCTTGCGTTTGTTAGCAGGTGCATACAAATTTAGAATTTTTACATATTCCTGGTAGACTGACACTTTGATTGCCATGGAATGACCTTCTTTATCTAGTGATACTTCATTTCATTAAAGTCTACTTTGTATGACATTGCTATAAGTACGCTTTTTTTGGTTAGTGTTTGTATGATATATTTCTTTTTTTATCTTTCTATATCAGACTTTCAATATCCTTATATTTCAGTTGTCTTTCCTACTTATTAATTTATATTCACTCTGACAATTCTTGTCTTTTAATTAAAAATACTTAGTCTGTTCACATTTAATGTAATTTCTGATAGGTTTTGGTATATTTCTTTGATTTTACTATGTTTTAAGCATTTTCCTTCCTGTTCTATGTTTGATTTTATTTGTTTTTCATCCTCTTTTGGACTGGTTATTTTTATTTTGCTTTTTTCTCTATTTACTTGTCTTTCATAATTTCTTTAACCTATTTTTTCAGTGATAAAATTTACAATGTATAACCTTGATTAAACAAAACATCTTCCAGTAAACTTCAAGATTGAAGTACAGTTAAAACATAACTGTTTTAAGTCCATTTACTCCCCTCGCTTACTCTCATTTGGTGGCATGGTAATACATATTTTAATTCTTTGTATATGAAATTTTCTGATTTTTGTTTTATGCAATCGATATTCTTTTAATTCAACTCATATCTTTACTCTCTCCCTTACTCTACATTCCTTCTTGTTTCTATATGAGAGTTTATATATCATAAACTCTCATATAGATATATCCATATAGATATATCTCCTCAGGGAGATATTATCATCCAGTGGTGGATGATAGACAGTAGTTAATAGGACAATATGGAAACATTCTCTCATGAACAATAACAAACATATAATACTAATACAGGGTGTTAATAAGTGGGTGGATTGGGGGAAAATGCACCAAATTTAAGACATGGATTATAGTAGTAATATTTTGATGATGCACTTTCATAGTTTGTAACAAATGTTTCATGACAATGCAAGGTGGTGGTGGTGGGGAGATATATGGGAGCCTTGTATGATGATATGCATACTTGTTTTGCAAATTCACAACTTTTACTATACACCTATTGTTTATGTATGTTCAAGTATGAATGATATACTTCAATAAAATTTTGTTTAAAAAGAAATGGTGCTGGGAAAACTGGATAGCCACAGGTGAAAAATAAAAGCAGACTCCTACCTCATACCATAAAAAAAAATTAACTCAAAATCATTCCCAAAACTTAAATATAAGAACTGAAACTATAAAACTCCTAGAAGAAAACATGGGGAAACATCTTCAGGAACTTGTGTCATGCAATGGTTTCTTAGACTTTACAACAAAAGCACAAGCAACAAAAGAAAAAATAGATAAAAGGGACTTCATCAAAATTTTTAAAATTTTGGGCATAAAAGCACTTCATCATGAAAGTAAAAAGACAACCAACAGAAAGGGAGAAAATATTTTGAAACCACATATCTAATAAGTGTTTAGTATTCAGAAATATATAAAGAACACCTATAAGTGAACAACAACAAAATCCACTGAAAAAATGGGCAAAAGATTTGAATAGACCTTTCTCCAAAGAAGATATACTAATGGCCA
>JAQZBX010041048.1:0-22470 GCA_029593785.1 Cabassous unicinctus
TTTTTTTTGTCTTTCAACAGTTTATGATGTGTCTAGGTCTGGATCTTTTTGAGCTTATCATACTTGTAGTTTGTCAGTTGTGTAAGCTAATGATTTTCACCAAGTTCAGGAAGTTTTTGGTCATTAGTTCTTCAAAATATTCTTTCTTCCACTTTCTCTCTCTCCTCTCCTTCCATGAATGCTATTATGAATATGATGGTACACTTGATGGTATTCCACATTTCTGATTTTTTTCATCTCTTAATTCTTTTTTCTCTCTTGTTTTGCATTATCTCTCTCAATCTATCTTCAGGTTCACTGATTCTTCTTATGCCAGTTCAAATCTACTGTTATGCCCCTCTAGTAGAGTTTTCATTTCAGTTATTGTACTTTTTAACCCCAGAATTTCCAACTGGTTCTTTTTTATAAATTCTATCTCTTTATTGGTATTCTCTATTTAATGGGATATCATCGTCATACCTTCTTTTACTTCTTTAAGCATGGCTTCCTTTAATTTGTAAAATATATTTACAATAGCTGCTTTGAAGTGTTTGTCTGCTAAGTTCAACTCCTGGGCTCTCTCACAAGCCTACTTGTGTGTGGGTCTCACTTTCCCTTTTTTTTTTTTCATCTCATAAATTTTTGTTGAAAACTAGACATTTTAGATAACATACTGTAGCAAATTCAGATTCTGCACCCCTCCCCTCCTCAGGCTGAAGCTTGTGGTTATTTGTTCACTTAGTGATTTTGCTGGACTATTTTAGTGCTCTACCCTCCAGAGTAAAGCCTCTCATTTTTGGGCAAACACTGTCACTCTTGGATGAAGGTGGTTTTAGCAGGGCTTTGTCTCTCTTCTCTCTCTGTTAAGGCCTCTGCCTCTGTTTACAGCACATCCAGCTGTTAGACTCTACTAATTACTAATTTCTGAATGATTACTCTATTATTTTCCACAATGTTCTGGGGGGGAAATTGCTCCACAGTCTGATCTGATTAAATTCAGGCCCCTATGGATAGACACAATTTGAGGATAGTATTTGAGGTTTGTTATATTCCCAGGAACTCTACTTAGCTATCTATTTCCCTGGTTCTCTCCAGTAAGTTAGCTGGCCTACAATTTAGCTTGTTTCTCTAATAAAGCTATAACTGCTTGCCACTAAAGCTATTAACTATTTACCACCAAAACCTCCATTGTTATTGAGAGCACTCTTGGGCTTGAACTTCCCCAAACTCTGTTCCAAATAAAGTCTATTCTATTGGAGAGAACTTCAAAGCTGTGTTCTTATGGACAGCCTCTTCACCTGGGCAAAATCCCTGTGCCATTGCCTTAGAGTTGAGGGCTAGGACACCTCTGCTTCAGAAGCAAGTTGCTGGGTGGATATAGTAGCCTCTGGTATTATCATCTTGTCTCTAGGGAGTGGAGCCACTACCCTACAGGTGGGCTAGAGAAAGGGTATTTGGGAGTTCAGAATTCTTGGCCTGGTATTCTGGGGTTGAGAGTTCACCCTATGTGTGGAGCCTAGGTGGAGGAAGGAAGCACCCAACTTCTTGACTACACTTGTCTGAAATTTTAGCCTTTGCAACACAGAGCTGGGAAGGATAAGAAATGCTGGGAGTCTGCCTCTCCCAGAGACATAGCACAGCTATTGGCTGGGTACTGGGGGGAGATCTGTCTTCTTGGCTTTACTTACCAAGAGTGGAGCTTCTGTCCAGCTGAGGCGGGGATGGATAGAGGAAAAGGTGGATAAAGTACCAAAGACTCTGTTCTTACTGGATTTAGAAGATTTTCACAAATTAGTGTTTCTCCGTTTTTTCTATGACCTAGGACAATTTACAGACTTTAAAGCTGGTGTTTTAAAAACCAATTTTCACCAATTAAAATTGTTTCACTGGGGACAGGGTCCTCAAAGTTACTGAATCTGCTAATCTGGAAGTCAATAGTTTGATGTTTTTATTGGGATTTAATGCTGAATGGGGATGGAGTGAGGTCAGAGCCCTTTGAACACTGGAAAGTAGAAACTACTTGGCAGTAAACTGAGACACTATCTGATTCTTTGTTAGCTGTAAACAAAGAAGTAGGTAGCCCCAGGTGCCACTATCTTGTAACAAATCTGAAGACACAGGTCAACCAGGAAGCATAAGTAAGCAAATCAAAAGAAACCAAACCAGAATCCAGTCTTAGTCACATCTTTTTCCTGCTCTTCTTTTGTCTTTTCACTTTTATAAATAAATTTCTTTTGCCAAAGCTTGTTTTATTTGTTTTTTGTTACATCTGAAAGCATCTGAACTGACAAATCCACATTGAGCTCTAGTGGCGTACCCTGGTGCAATGAAGGTCCTAAATTTATGATACTATACAACTTGAGGTAGCATAGGCTTTTAAATCCCTAATATCCATGAAAGTATGATCCAAAAAATCAATTGTGGGGTCCTATCTCCCAACCAGATACGCACTTGGTGAAGAATGCCCATTTACCAAGCAAACTTGAAAAATCATTGAAGTGACTGAAGCGTATGGTGGGGACCAAACATGCTCTGTGCTCTTAATTCTTTTTCCATATCTTGAGTAACTCAGTTCATTTCATGCTATGAGCTTTTCCCTCCTTATGCTCATTCTTTCCTCAGGGAAGTGTTATTGATTTTTACCTCCAAAACTTACCTATTTTTATTTTCTGACTGTTGGATTTGTCCTCTCCCTATTACTTTGAATATTTTTTCAGAATTTCCCTTATTTAAATCTCTGATTCTCAGACTTGACCCCTCAGAAGAGACCTAAACACTTCCAAAACCAGACCTATATCCTGAGTTCCCTGGGAAAGTCTGGCATAGAAAAGTATAATTCATTCATTTCCACTACTCAAATTGCAGTAGGACTGTATGGGCTTCATGCCCCAAAGAAGTTTCAAATGCATTAACTGAAATGATAGATTTTCTGACATTCAGTGATATCTCTGTATCTTTAAGCAATTAAAGGACTTTAAAAATGGACTTTTAGCCTTATATTCCAAATGATACACAACAATCACACTATAAATCCTTAACTGCAAGAGATTTTTCACTTACTTACTAATTTTACATAGTTTTACTATCTCAGTAAAATCGATAGTTTATTGTAAAACTTAGAAAACCAGAACTCAAGACAAAATTCACCCCAAAATCTTCCCTACCAAACAACAGTTCATATATCTGAATACACGTATTCACATTTGTCTATACAGATTTATGTTGATTGGATTAGCCATAAAAACTAAATCTACCTTCTCCCTAAATGAGATTTTTCTTTGTCATTATAGGTCTGTGCTACTAGTTTACTCCAAGTTGTTACAGAAACATACTAAAATTTACTCAAACTCTTATTGATGGACATTTATCATTTCTAATTATAAAATTCAGCAAAGTCATTGTACTCATCTTTTTTCACTGTTTTTATAATCTCCTAAGGATACGTTCCCACACTATTTTCCAAAAGTCATGTTTTTTGTAGGTCAAAGGATATATACATATTGACCAACTCCTATTTTAAAAATTGTATATTTCAATCCCACCAATAGAGGACTTTGTTCTTGAAAAGAGAATGACCTGTAAATTGCAATCCTGTCCAAATAAACAATATATTTGATAACACTTTAATGGAAATCCAGCAAGTATTTTCAGGGAGGGGATAGTGGTAGAAACGCAGTAAAACAATGTCTTTAAGCTTGCCACATACTTGCCTATTATCTTTTATGAAGAAAATGCTACTGCATTTACAAAGCAATCAGATAAAAGCTGGAATGAAAATATGGAGAAAAATAAAACAATTCTTACCAATGAAAGGTTTACTAAGAAATTTTCTTATTGTCATTAAAAATTACTTCTGAAACTTCCCATGTGTTACAGTAAAACTGTACCTTAATGCTATAGTGGGCTCAAAACAATTTAATAATGTAAATGTGCTGTTAGCTTACTGCAAAGTTAACAAAAAAAACATAATTCTCAGTAAGTCTATATTTTGTCACAAATATCACAAAAGATAGTTAAGCTTCGATTTAACTAATAGTACACAGTACAGGGAAAATCCCAAATGAGAATTTTAACACATTCCTGCTTGAGAACAGATTTAGGTGGAGTAATGGAGTCAACAGTGTTTTACACAGTGTTTTGCACAATATGTAAAATTTAGAATTGCAATATTGCATGGTCTTCAGTATTTCAGTTCTCTTTAATTAATTTTTATTAAAGATTCTACAGAATCTTTTTAAATATGAGTTTTTAGAAAACTGAAATTTTCATAGATTTGTACCCTTTTCTCCTTTTTACTCACTTAACATACAAGTACTGAATACCTATTTTATGCCATGAAATGGGAAGTCTGTGTCAATTGAGAGGTGAATACATTGCCTGCCCTCATGGAGATGACATGCTAATCTTCATAGATTGTGTCACATCTTTTTCAACACTTGGTCATACTCTCATCCTGTATAAGGCATCTCCTCTAGGTAGATTTTGATGAATGTAAAAAAGTTCTGACTGAAGCCTTGATTGCACTACCGTTTGGAGAGAACTCATCTGACATGTGGTTGCCTGAGCATTATGACATTTTTAGTTTTGGCTGAAACACTGGTCATATTAACAAATAGATTCTCTTTCCTTTGAGACCATAATGATTGTGAAAATTCAGCTCCCATTGTAGTCTTTGGAACAGACCATTTTAGAGAGCTTCTTGTATGGATTCTTTGACGAAAATAGGCATTCCTTATTATCACCCTCAACAATTTTTAGGATTGATTACCAGCATAGACTCTCTGATTAATTAGACCTGAACTCCAACTAAAAGTCCTTACTTACCACATGCCTCACATTTGTAGGGTTTCTCTCCAGTGGGGACTCTGATGGGCTTGAAGTCAAGAACTCCGATGAAGCCTTTATGAAATGTACCATGTTTAAAAAGTTTCTCCCCAGTGCAGACACTGATGATATTGAAGAATTGCATTCTGACTGAAATCCTTAACATACACATCACATTTGCATGGTTTCTCTCCAGTGCAAACTCTTTAATGGGCTCAGATCGAAGCATAACCATGTCCCTTATCACAATCTTTGCATTTATAGGCTTTCTCACCTGTATAGACACTCTGATGTCCTCAAAAGTGTGATCTCCCACCTGAAGCTCTGACCACACACAATTATATTTCTCTCCATTGTGAATGATCTGATGGTGTTGAAGGTGTGAACTCTCACTGAAGCCCTTATCACATGTGTCACAGTTGTATGGCTTCTCTCTCCAGTGTGGACTCTCTGATGGACCAGAATATTTGAGGCTGAAATGAAGGCCATTCTCATATTACAGGGTTTCTACCATTTGAAATCTACAATGAATATAAAGATCTGAGCTACAATTGAAGCCTTTCTACACTCCTTACATGTTTAAGTTTTCTTTTCAGTGTGAAATCTCTAACAGTCTTGAATGTCTGAACTCTGAGTGAAGCCCTTTCCACATATATCCCACTTATAAGATTTCTCTCCTTCGTGGACTCAACAATGAGTATAAAGAGCTGAACTGTGACTGAAACCCTTCCTTGACTGCTCACATTTCTATTTCTCTCCAGTGTTTCTCTTGATAGGCCTGAAACTTTGAAGCTAAGGGAAGCCCTTACCACATGCTCCATATTTAAAGAATTTCTCTTCAGTATGGCCTCTACAATGAATGTTAAAATTTGAGCTACAACTGACATCCTTCCCACAATCCTCACATATGTATAGTTTCTCTCCACTGTGAGCATAATGATGAGTTTGAAGATATGAACTGTGAATGAAGGCTTTCCAACATTTCTCACATTTATAGGGTCTCTCTCCCGTCTGGCAACTCTAGAGTTGCCTAACTCTGGAGTTAGAACTATAAAGGATGCCATTACTACACGAACTACATGTATAAAGTTTCTCTCCAATGTGGCCTCTACAAAGAATGTTAAAAGTCTGAGCTATGACTGAAGCCCTCTCACACCTTTCTAACTTATAGAGCTTCTCTCTGGTGTCAAATAGCTCATTACTATGAAGAAAGATAGAAGTTCTTACTATATTCAGGGCATTTTTAGGGTTTCTTTCCTGAAAAGACTCTATCCCTGATAAGTCTGCATATGTGAGCTGACTTAAGTTCTTACCACACTTACCAATAGCATTTATCTCCTGTGAAAACATTCTGAAAAAATATAAAGAACTGAGCTATAATTAAAGCATTTTCCACACTCACTACACATTTGAGGATTCTCTCTTAACTGCTGATGAAGTTCACAGTTGAAGACATCACTGAAGGCTTTTTCTTCACACTCATTTTACTTGCTGATTAAGTGGTGATAGCTTCATGATGTTTTTTCCACAATCTTAATATCATATGTATACTCCACGATCATCACCGTGATGTGAGAGCCACCCAAAGCTACCGAAACACTGATTACACTTCATACGTCATTCTTCATGTAAATTATTGACATCAAATCTGATAATTCTGTGATTCTGTCAGATAAGATTTCCTCCAAGTATCTTGGGTTCTCAAAATTCAAAATTCTTGAATTTGAACATTACTGGAACCAACCCCTTCAAAATTAAATTATAGTTCTCATCTCAACAAATCTGAATAGATATTGCTGCCCACTTTTGACAAATGCATTCTTGGCTTATAACATGATCCCAAATTTCCAGCAGGAAAAATTCTTCCAGTAGAACATGCACAACCCAGGCCTGCCCCTATCCTGGGCACGTGCGAGCCCTAGGAGACTCTGCCAAGCCGACAGAAAAGGAAAACCGCCTACACCCATAGTACGACGTAAGGCACCACTTTTCCTCCCCAAGTCCGGGGACCGGGCCACCACTGGTCCATTGTCTAAGCTGAGAAAGTGCAGAAGAATTGCAGGAGCCGGTCTCACCACCACGTGGAAAATGATGGCCCCAACCTCCCCTAGAGAGGAAGTTCCTCTGATTAACTTCCCAGAACCCCGAGCGGTACAAGAGCACACCCCGCCCTTCTGAAGAGTAATCGAGGACTCCTCGGAGCTTCTTGACTACACTTCCCAGAGTGCACTACGGGTAAGAGGCCTACAGCCTCGCCTACCTGGGAGCAGAAGGGCTTCCGACTACACGGACCTTCTCAATTGCATTTCCCAGAATCCTCTACGTGTTGCTGTCACTGGTTATTTTCGCTAAATATATTCAATATGAATCATTTTCTAATGCGATTATTACTTGGTCTCTTCCTCTTTTTTGTAATTTTTTCTCCGAAGATAAAACTTATGTGTACAAATATGGCTATTTTAGGGAGAAAAGCAAAACTTTTAATATGGAAAGAAAATATATTTAAGCGGGAAAAATATGTATGATAAAAAGCATGATTCTAAAAGGGATTTGGACTTTGCTGCACAGGACACTTACCTTAAGAAATAGGGAATCTCAGACTTGGTTTGACTCGCTTTCCTCTTTATATGTTCTTTTTCATTGAGACATATATGTTCTTGTTTTCGTCGTGTGTGAACTATTCAAGATGCTAAAAATCCATACACACAAAAAAAGGAATTCCAAAAACCGATTAGGACATAAAACAGAAACAGTACTGAAATGTGTGTTGTTTATGGTGAATGAAATAAGCTGCACTATCAGGGAATTTGAGAAAATATTGCAGTAGGGAAAAGGGCTCCTTCCTTGAAATAGTTTCAGTTCAAACTCAGGCTTTACATCACCAACTCCCGTCTTGCTCTATGACATTATGTATTTAATATGAATGTTTTTTTCTACACATCAGTTTAAACCAGGTGTCATAATAATTCAGAAGTGTCTGAGGTGAGAAATGAAGCCCAGATAACTTTATAAAAAGTTAAACTACAAGAAGTATGTACTAGCCACTTTCCTTCTAGGCAGGATATTATATTTTAGAGATACTTTAAAAATGTTATAAAAATATTGAGCATAATAACACTAATCAAGAGTGCATATGCCCTAAATTCAACATTTATCAACATTTTGCCACACTGTGTTCATCTGTCACTTTTTCAGTTGGTTACTGAAGTATTTTAAAGCAAATCTGTGATATTATGTCATTTCCTTCAAATACTATATGTATTGCTTAAATGACATTTTCTTATATAATTACAAAAAAGGTGACCTTATGAAACAAAATTAGCAAGCTGTAATATCTAATACGCATCCCTTTTCAAATTTCTCTGTTTATTGCAAAAATGCCTTATACAACTGGCTTATTCCAATCATATCCAAACATCAATTCATTGTATTTGATTGCTACCTCACCTGAAACTCATTTATATTAGGCCTACTCCCATACACACATACTATCTACATTTTTCATGTCCTTTATCTGTTGGCTTGAAATCAAATAAGATATCAAATTACGTTTCCCACACTCTAAATTTGTCTAATGGCTTCCTCATGCTGTTGTTTTAACTTTCCTTCTCAATTTCCTATATTTTCTGCGAAGTGGAATTTTGATTTAAAGGTTAGATTAAATTCAGGTTCAAGTATTTTTAGCAAGACTACTTCATAGGAGGGACTGGAAACATTTGAATGAGAAACCAAATTCTCTTCAACTAAAACTATTTTAAATCCTGGGCAACTTTACCTCTGAATAGAAAAACAAAAAGAGTAAGAGCAAATATGTAAAAAGAGACAGGGCTTAAAAGAAGGAAGCCATTATAACAAATCAGATTATGAGATTTCCATATAACAGATTCCAATCTGTGAAAGGATAAGAGTACTTTATGATCTCTATTTTGCCATTTAATTATACAGGATAAGTTAAAAGGAATTCTTTTTCAGATGATAAGAATTTTTAAATGCAAAGGGAGGCACTAAAGAGTCTATTGTCGCCATCTATCTCACTGCCAGCTTAATAAGTAATTTGAACCCATCTCCTCATGAGGAAAATGAGCATCCTTTTCAAGATCAGAGAATTTAAAAGGTAGTGAAGAATTAGTGAGACGAACCAGGAGAACATGGAAATACAATAAGGTGAGCTAGGCTTTAGAGACCATTTTCTCCTGGGGGCATTTGCCAATTCCTTAAGGTAAAAGCCTGAAAAACCAATAGTTGGAGTCCAAGGCCTGCCAAAGGTGAGTGGGATGACCCTAGTTAATTTTTTTTTTTTTAACTGAGTTTTGTATGAGACTCCAAAGGGCTGCAACCCAGGAGTAAGGATGAATAAGAAGTAGACCTAACCTGGTAGGTACTCAAACCCAGGCCCAAGTCAATTCAATCTTTGGTCCTATATTGCTCATAAACCTGGCAAAAATAAATAAAAATTCTCTATGGAGCTCCTAAGCATCAAAGTATCTTTGTAATTTAAAAAATTATTTTGAAATAATTGTAGATTCACAGGAAGTTGCAAAGACAATAGAAAGAGATCCTATGTCTCCTTCACCCATTTTGCTCAATAATTATATTGTATATAATTATAGCATAATATAAAAACCAGGAAAGTGACATTGCTACAATGCCTATGTAAAGATGCATATTATCACGTAGATTGATTGATGTAACCATCACAATATAGATACAGAACCATTCCATCACCACAAAGATCTCCCTCTTATTACCCCTTTATAGTCATATCCATCCCCCTTCCCTCCAGTATCCCTAATTTCTGGCAACTAATCTGTTTTCCATCTCTCTATACAATTTTGTCATTCCAAGTAGGTTATATAACTGTAATCATACATTAGATTGGCTCTTTGCCCTCAGCCTAATGCCCTCATCCAAGATTCATCCAAGAAGTTGCTTCTATCAACCATTCCTTTTTATTACTGAGTAGTTATTTCATGGTAGGAAACTACAGTTTGTTTACCCATTCATCTATGAGAGACATTTTGGTTGTTTCCAATTATTTGCTATAATGAATTCTTACTACGAACATTCATGTACAGGTTTTTGTGGACACATGAGGTTTCAATGTCCAGGAGTGTACTTGCTTGATTGATGTGTTTAGTTTTTTAAGAAACTGCCAAAATATTGTCCAGAGTGGCTGTTATCATTCCCAACAG
The DNA here is from genome assembly GCA_029593785.1 of Cabassous unicinctus. Classification (NCBI taxonomy): domain Eukaryota; kingdom Metazoa; phylum Chordata; class Mammalia; order Cingulata; family Chlamyphoridae; genus Cabassous; species Cabassous unicinctus. The sequence goes on from JAQZBX010041048.1 coordinate 9,996, forward strand.
GAAAGAGCGAGAGATCCAGTTTCTCTGTATCATTGACAGCATTTTACATTGTCACTATTTTTTATTTTAACTATTTTAATAGATATATAGTAATATCTAGTCTTAATTTGCATTTCCCTGACTAGTGATGTTGAACATATTTCTATGTGCTAATTTGCCATCTGTGTATTCTCTTCAGTGAATTGTCTCATAATGTCTTTTGCCCATTTTCTAATAGGATTGTTTATTACTGTTGAGTTTTGAGAGTTCTTTATATATTCTATATACTAATCCTTTGTCAGACATGTAGTTTGCAATGTGCCTTGGGAAGTGAAAAGCTGAGGACCAAGGGTGGCCAAAAGCCAGTGCCAGAATGCCACAGTCTTGGGGAGAAAGCATTGCCTAGAAGATGCCTTGGATATTTTCCCAGCCTCAAAACTGTAAGCTAATAAATTCCCATTGTTTAAGCAAACCCATTTCACGGTATTTGCTTGGAGCATCCTAGAAAACTAAAACAAAGAAGAAGAAAGATATTGTGAAGGTATCACCTCTTTCCAAGTTCTTCTATGAAGATAATGCAATCCTAAACGAAATCACAATTTTGGAAGGAACTAGACAAAATTATTGCCCTTTAAAAATTCATTATTATACAAGACTGCTGGGAAGTGTCTTCTTTTGGTGATGAGCACTGTTGGCCTTCTACAAGTTGTTACTCACTTCAGTAAATGTTAGTTTTATTTAATTAGTTTTATCAAGACTATTTACAGGACATCTATTCTAGTTAATTTTTTAATTGCATTTGAGGTGTGAACTGAAAGAGTTTTCTGCCACCACACATTATAGAATTTCTCTTCTGCAAGAGCTTTCTGTCTATAAATTGCATTTTGGATAAAGTTTTACCACATGCATATCATCTGGAAGTTTTCTCTATTATGTATATACCAATGAATGGAAAGATTCTCAATGAAGAAGTTCTATTCACACTGTTTTACATGGTTTCACTGCCACATAGAGTCTTAAGGATTAGGAAGTGTTGAATTCTGAATTATAATGTTGCTTTCCTATATGAATTCCAATGACTGAGAAATATGTTGCTATTAAATTCCTCTATAGTAACAAATGCTATACCAACCAACTGCCAAAATCTCAGTGGTGTAACCAGTTTATTTGTTACTCAAAATTAAAAGTCCAACACAGGTCAGACAGACTTCCATCAGCCTAGACTGGAACAAGCCACCTCCAAAGTCACCTTGGCAGGGAAAGAGAAGCCTGGAGGACATCACAGGATATGTGTAAGAGCCAAGCATGGAAGTAGCTTACATCTTTTGCTCACAATCCATTGGCTAGAACTCAATTGCATGAACCCACTCTTAACTGCAAGGGTTGCTAGGAAATGGGATCTTCTTAAGTGCCCAGGAAATGGGACCTTGTGTGACAGACATTGCACTCTTTCACATCCTTAAATTATCACTCCTACAGAGCTTCTCTTCTATGTAGAGAATCTAATGGATTTGAAAACCTGAGTATAGACTAATGTTCTTACCACACTAATAATGTGGATTTCATTTCTGAGCACACTTTTGATAATCCTTTTCACAGAAAGTATATTTCTAGTGTGGACTCTCAAAAAACCTAAAGACTTTGGCTGGACTGAAGTCCTTACATACTCGTCCCAGTTAGAATTTCCTTCCTGGGTCCACATCCTTGAATGGAAATTTCACCTTTAGCTATCATCACTGCCACAAACTGCCCATCTGTAGAGAATCACTAACTTTACCACTGCAGCATGAATGAGTTGATGGGAACTGCACAGAGGTTCCTGACACTTGTAGTAGTCTCCTGGAATGCTCTTAAGAACCACTTGCTTCAGTGCTGCAGGCTGGCATTATGGGTGGCAATTTCCCTGACCTTTGCTCCTCCAGCCCTTCCAATGGCTGAGTGAGCCTCTAATCACCTGGAATTCAGATTGGCTTCTGCTTTCCTGATTGAATTCTGACACACAACATTTATAACGTTTCTGTCCTCTTTTGAAATCTTTGATGAGTAAGAAAATTGGAGCTATAACCAAAATCCTTGCCATGCTCATGACATGCATATTGTGTCTCATCTATATGCACTCTCTGTTGAGCGAGAAGATATGAGTTACGACTGAAGCCCTTATCGCATTTTCTACACTTATAGGGCCTCTCTCCTGTGTGGGCTCTGAGATGAACATGAAGATCTGAATTCCGACTGAAGCCCTTACCACACTCATCACATTTATAAGGTTTCTCTCCTGTGTGAACTCTCTGATGAGTGTGAAGAACTGAATTGTATGCAAAATTCTTTCCGCACACATTGCATTTGTAGGGTTTCTCTCCTGTGCGGACTCTCTGCACACCTAAAAGGCTTCTATCCTGTGTGCAATCTCCAGTGGACTTGGAAGAACAGAGCTGGAACTAAAGCACTTGCCACACTCGCTGCATTTGTAGGGTTTCTCTCTAGTGTGAGAAGAGATGGACGAGAAGATTAGAGCCCTTCCCACACTCCTCACATTTGTAGGGTTTTTCCCCTGTGTGTATTCCCTGATGAATACAAAGGAGCGACTGGAATCCAAACCCCTTTCCACACACATCACATTTGTAGAGCATCTACAAATCCTGCATGGATTCGGTGATGGTTGTGAAGAGAGGGGTTCCTTCTAAAGCCCTTACCACATTCATCACATTTATAGGGTTTGTCTCCTGAGGGTATTTTTTGATGTCTGGAAAGGTGTGAGCTCTGTTGGCAGCCTTTAGCCCACTCATGACATTTATAAGTTTTCTCACCTGCATGGGTTTTATAAGGAACAATAAGGTCTGAGCTCTGACTAAACTCCTTTCCACACTGGTGACACTGATAAGATTTTTCTCCAATGTGAGCGCTGTGGTGAGTGTGAGGATCTGAATCATTTATGAGACCCATTCCACAGTTATTATATTTGAAAGGTTTTGGCACTGCATGGACTATATTACGTTGTTCAACTGTTGAATTCACAACCAAGTTATTCACATTGTCATTGCATCTACAAAGTTCCTCTCCTTTACATTCTTGGGAATAATTATGATCATGTGAGGCCCAAATGAAACTGTCTTCACACCAATCACATCCATACAATTTCTTTTCATATGAATTTTCTTATATCTTCCTTGAGATTTCTGGAGTTCCATCACTATTCTGGCTTTTCTCCAAGATTCTGAACTAAGGACCTGTGTTGGGCCTTTCTAAGCTGTGGCATATTCATTTTCTAAATTAATAGCATTTATTATGTAGATTTTGTTTCCAGAAATCTGAAGAGACACTCCTGCCCAGTCTTCACAGAAGGAAACATCTTTTTCTAAATATTGGGGACAATCTCCTTGACGATTCATGACACAATCCCAACTCTCTGTTAATTCACTGATCCTTTGTTTCCAAATCTGCCAGCAGTAGAACACTTCCTGTGAGAGGTAACGCAATCCTTTTTCCTGAATATTCGAAAAGTTTTTAATCCTGTCTCCTATAAGGAGAAAGAGAATTTGGCTAAAAGAACAAGTAAATTGTCCAAAAGTTTTGAGAAAATGAAGTAGGATGGTGTGGAAAGTTATCACTAGCTTCTATTCACATATGACACAATTAGAACCACAGTAATTCTAATCTGCCAGCTGCCAATTAGAAAGCAGGTGTTGCAGGTAAATCAAAAGAACTCTTGGAGAGAATTTATAAAGGAACAAATTCATCTCCTAGCTATAAAAGTAGTCAATAAAAAGCTTTTAACCATTTTGCTACAGAAGGTAGGAAGAAGGCTCCCATATGATTTATGTAGAATATATAACAATAATGGGGTGCTATACGCTGGACATGGTAAGGGACATAAAGGATCACAAGGCCCCCTAAGACACAGAGTAAAGGTTGCAGAAACAAGCAACATGACCTGTCTCCTAATAATGACTCTTCTTTCACATCACTTTTATATAGTATAGGGCTATTACATATGTTTGTGTACAACATGCACAATTGTACGTGGTGTTCCTAAAGCAACAGTGGGGACCAAAATGAGAATAATATTGTAAAATATGGTTCTGGGGCTAGGGAGGAGAGGCACATATACACCTCTGAGTTAGGCTTAAAGAGACACTCTATTTTTCCTGAGGTCCTCTGGCTTTGTGAAGAGATAAAGTCCACTAACATCTTGCCATCCATTTCTTGATTTCTTCCCATTTAAGTTATTGCAGAATCTCAAACAGCCATATCTATGAGAATGGGGAATGGGTCAATGGCCTGGTATACAGGGAAGCAAGAAACAGGGCCATAACAAATAGGTGGCTGAGGCAAAATAGGGCTTCAAAATGGCATGAATGGTCAAGAACACACTGCTTCTAGGTCAAGGCCGTTTCTGCGTCATGTTGTTGAAAGTGACTTTTAGTTAGTAATGTGGTATCAGAGAAAAGGGGGCTGTGAGTTACCCAGAAAAGGCTTAAAGCAGTGGCTTTCCAACTGTTTTGACTATAACCCATAGTAGGAAGAGCATTTACAATGTGACCCAGTATACACAGACAGACCATTAACTGAACCAAAAGTTTCATTATACCTTACTATGTGCACTGCACTCTAATAATTTTTTATGTGTTCCATTCTATTTTGCTTTTAAAAACTGCTGGTTATGGGAGTGGATCTGATTCAAGTGGTTGAGTTCCTGCCTCCCACTTGAGGTCTTGGGTTCGGTTCCCGGTGCCCCCTGAAAAAACAAAAATGAACAACAAGCAAAACCAATTCGGGGAAGCCGATGTGGCTCAGTGATTGAGTGCCAGCTTCCCACACACGAGGTCCCAGGTTCAATCCCTGGCCTCCGGTACCATTAAAAAATAAAAATAAAATAAAAACTACTGGTTGTGACACACTAACTTGATTCCAGGCCCACCATCGGGCTTGCATCCTGCAGTTTAAGAAACAACTACAGGGATATGCAGATTTAGGCAAAGGGGCCCTAAGTCTACAGTATATAGACAGTGGGACTTCAGCCATGCCCAGAGGTCAGGGAGTACAGTGTCTGAGGAGAGCTCCCTCACCAACACTTTATAAGGGACCATCTGTCAACATTTACCTACAAAAACTCATAACTACTCAAGCACATAGTTCTCTTAGGAGGTTTCTCTCCTCGATCAAAGTTCCTCTTTGTTCTCCAACTGTAATATCTTATCTGGTTTGAAACTGATGCTTAGTTGCAGAGAGTCATTATAGTTACCTACTGAGACAAGGTTCCTGAAGTTCTCCAGCATTACATCTTGGTACAGATTTATCTGGGCCTTGTCCAGTAGTGCCAGCTCTTCTTCAGTAAAGACCATGGCCACATCTTTGAATGTCACTGTTTCCTAAAGGAACCCACATAAATGAGGTTGTGCTGATAGCCAGGCCCAGCAGTGTTTGGGTGTCCCATCTCCTATCACACACCAAGACTTGGTCATTTCACTTTTCTTTCATGGTAGATTAATCGACTGTGTACTTTTATCAGATTAAAATTAACCTAAGAAGACAAGGCAACTAAAAGCATTTGCTTCTGGATTTATAAATAAATAAATAAACAAACAAACAAATAAATAAATAAATAAAAAGAGGGGGAAAGGGAAATTATTGGCCTAATTAGGAACATTTGGATATGAACTAAGCATTAAAAAATAGTATAGTATCAGTGGGAAACTTCTTGGGTGTGGTAACAGTAATGTGGAAATGAAGGAAAATGGTCTTATTCTTAGGAGAGACATGCTGAAGTACTTGGGGATGAATTATAATGATACCTGCAATTTACTCTCAACTGGTTCAGCAACACAAAATAAAGACACACATGTGTATGTTTGTATATTTTGTCTATGTTTTTGTGTGATTGTTAACAACTGGTGAATCTAGGTGTGATATACTGAATCATGTCCCCCACAGACATGTTCAAGTCCTAATTTCTCGACCTGTGGGTGTGAACTCATTTGTATATGGGATTTTTGAAGGTACTATTAAAATGAGAACAAACTGAATCAGGGTGGGCCTTAATCCAATATGACTGGAGTACTTACAATCAAAGGAAATTTGGACATGGAAGTAGAAGTCACAGGAGGTGCCAGAAAGAGACAGATCACTATTGATGGAGGCAGAGGTTGATTGCTGGCAAGCCACCACCAGAACACTACAAACTTCGGAGAGGACACGGCCTGGCCTGCCAAGACCTTGATTTTGGACTTCTAGTCTCCAAACTGTAAGCCATAAATTCCTACTGTTTAAGTCAACCATCTCTGGTATTTCTCTTAGCAGACCCAGCAAACTAAGACACTTGGTAAAGATGGTATGTTCTTTCAATTTTTCCATGCGTTGAAATTTTTATAATTAAAAAGCTGAAGGAAAAATAATCTAGTATTAAGAGCTATCTCCTGACCAACAAAAAATTTTTTAAATAAAATACTTCACTTCTATCCTTGCACTTATCATAGTGCTCAGAGTTATGTGTTTACAGATGTCCTCCCATTAGACTCTGCATCTCTAAAGCAGTGCTTCCAAACCAAACTTGTGCACTGTTATAGGATGTGGCAGTTTGAAATTATTTTATGAATCCCCAAAAAAGAAAGCTTCCATTTGTGGGCTGGTCCACTCCTGTGGGTGAGCAAACTTTTCAACTGGACTATGTCAGTGAGGCATGACTCAGGTTGAGTCTCTGCCCTCTTGCTGGGACTGATAAAAAAACGGAGACACACAGGAAAAGAAACATCTGCCATATTTTATACTGCCATGTAAAGGAAAGGAGAGGCTCAAAGATATGAGGCCCGGGAGAGTAAGCCATTTGCCTGATAGCTTGGAGCTGAAATTGGGAAGAAAGCAGAGCAGCTGAGCCTAAGACCAGAGGCCCTGCAAGAGACAAGCCCTGTGCCTGGTTGCCCTCAGCTGAGCTCCGGGAGATGGTACAGCCCAGAGAGGAAGGCAGAGACCAGGCAGAGATCGCCCGCCATCTTGCTTCAACACATGGCAGCTGACTTGGGTGAGAAAGCACCTCTTATGGTGCCTTGAGTTGGACTTTTCATGGCCTTGGAACTGTAAGCTTTTACCCCAAATAAATAACCTTTGTAAAAGCCAACACATTTCTAGTACTTTGCATTGGCAGCTGTATTAGTCAGCCAAAGGGGTGCTGATGCAAAATACCAGAAATCTGTTGGCTTTCATAAAGGGTATTTATTTGGGGTAGAAGCTTACAGTTATCAGGCCATAAAGTATAAGTTACTTCCCTCATCAAAGTTTATTGCCACGTGTTGGGGCAAGATGGCTGCCGACATCTGCCAAGAGTTCAGGCTTCTTGGGTTCCTCTCTTCCCGGGGCTGCGTTTCTCTCTGGGCTCAGCTGCTGTGCTCTCTCCACAAGGCCAGCTGTAGGCTATCAGACAAAAGGCTCTGTCTCTCTCCCCTGGGCTTCTGCCATGTCTAAGGAGCCGTCTCTACTCCTCTGTGTTCTTCTCCTTTAAACTCCCAACTTTGTCCTTCGCCATGTCTTTTCCCTGTGAGTCCCCACCCACCAAGGGTGAAGGTTGAAAGTGTGAACTGGTTTATTTTAGCTCCATGTAATAAGGTCCTACAAGAGAGTGATGAGCTCAGGGGAAAAAAAACAATATAATATGAACATGCTAGGTGAGATTTTCTTTACAATATTTTTGGGGAGAGAAAAGAAAAGAGAAAAAGAAATAGATTAAGCAAATGTGGCAAAACATTGATTGTTGGAACTGCAATGATGGGTATTGTAAATGGAAGTTCATAGTACTATTTTCTATTTTGGGGTATTTTTGTATTTAATTTTTTTTTCATGATTAAAAGAAAATCCTTGCTCCACCCAGTGATGGTCTTTTTGATGTGTCAATGTGGCTCAGCTACAGGCCTGAGTTATTCAATCAAACACTAACTAGGCATTCTGTGAAGGTATTTTGTGGATGTGATTAAAGTCCATAATCAGTTGACTTTTAAGTAAGGGAGATTATCCTAGATAATTTGGGTGGGCCTAATTCAATCAGTTGAAAGGTCTTAAAAGCAGGGATGGAGCTTTCCTGAGAGAAGAAATTTCACCCTGGGGACAGTAGCTTCAGCTCCTGCCCAGGAGTTTTCAGCCTGCCCTTCCTAATGGCTTGCACTATGGATTTCAGATGGTCTTAACCAGCCCCCACAATTGCATGACCCAATTCCTTGCAATAAATCACTTGATTATATCTCCAACTGGTTCTGCTTCTCTGGTCAAACCCTGATACATACCTGTTCAAATCTTGCTATTTATGTGAACCAGACCGCTCAGGGTGCAGTCACCTGTACACTCACTAAGCACTCAGATGCTGTAGCAACACCAAATTGCTCTAGCAGTTTTGCGACTCTTACTGTTGATTTCTGCACTCATCTCTCAGGGTCTAGTTACAAGCAGTTTGTGGAGTGCCACTGGTCTGTGGACCTTACTTGGAGTGGCACATATTAGTCATCTTGACATCTCTGAGTCTGCCTCATCATTTCCACAAAGGGAGTAATACCATCTACCTCACATCAGATGATCAACAGCTATAAGCAAGATAAAGTGCCGAGCAGATAGCAGTTCCTCAAAAAATGCTGACCTCCTTCCAGAAAATAGAGGTGTCTGAGTCCTCAGAATAGATATGGTATCTAAAGAGAAAGAAAGGAAACTTTAACTTACCCAGAACCTAATCATATTGCCTTCCTCTGAGAAAGCAGAACTGCAAAGAAGAAAGAATCCATGAGAGCACGAATTTAACAAGTTGTGAATGAATACTGATTTCTTCTTATCTGTACCATTTTCTCACCCATGCTTCACCCCCAAGATATCCTTTCCTCTCCTCTCACTCTCAACAGACTGACTCCTGATCTCCTCAAGCCCTCCCCCACCCCCAACCCCCACCAATCCTATCTTCAAATTTTTGGGTCAAAACCTCCACGTTCTTTTTCTTTTCACAGACTTGTGAATCCACTGACACCTTCCACAACCTGATTACTCTGAAAAGGAGACTCCAGAATTGCTGATTTGGAGAGAGCTCACAGGATGAATTCTTATTGACAGCGGGCCTTCTTCTGTTTCCATTTTCAAGTGCCAGCCTTGTTCCTGTGTGGCTGTGGCCTGTAGTCTGAAGAGTGTTCAGTTAGCTATGACCTTAACTCTTGGCTTCCAAACCTCCCTCCAAGCCTTCATTCTATCCCTGGAGCCCCATTACCTTTGCAAATGCTGACTACACATCTATGACATATAAGGCACATTGTATGCTTTGGAGATGCCCACAGTATACTGCGCTAGGATTGCTCTAGGACTGCAAGTGGACCGAAGCAGGTAGACAGAAACCGTGTAAGCTTACCCCCTCCAGAGATGATGGAGTTCAATGAAAGGCCATGACTACTGACAGAAAGGTCACCTTGGAATGTAATAAACAAGCCCTCCAGTCTCATGCTAATAGGAGCTGGGTGGGGAAACATCCTGAAACAACACCTGTGAATTGCAGAAATGTAAGGAAGAACTGAGCCATTGACCTTTAAGACTTGTTGATTTCAGTAAGATGTAACTGTCAAGTATCTATTACCCTTGCACATGCTCACATGTATTTTCTTTATTCTAAAGCTGAAATAAAAGCCACACTTTGTGAGGTGGCTGGGCTCTTCTCTCCATATTGGACGGAGAGACCCCTGATCCCAGTTTCTTCTTCTCTTTGTCTCTTTGTTTCTCATCCGTGGCACTGTTTTCATTGACCCAGGTCCTGAACGCCAACACAGAGACATGCAGCACTCTTCTCTGTCCTACTTGTGGGGTAGACAGGTAAGCAGGACATGATAAGTCCTGTAACAGACATCCCACGACCATATAAAGTCACAGGGAACGGGAACCCAACACATCTTGCGAGAGATCTAGGCATCAGAGAAGGCTTTAGGGAGATGACAGGCTGTAGCTGATGCCTAAAGGAGTAGTAGGCATTTGCCAAGTTGAAAAGGAAGGAAATGCCAACAGGCAACAGTGGTGGTGTGGGTAAAAGTAAAGGAGTGGGTAATAAAGATGTCTTAGTTTGCCACAAGGCTGCTTATGTAAAGTACCAGAAATGGGTTGGCTTTTACAATGGGGATTTTATTTAGGGTAAAAGCTTATAGGTCTGAGGCGATGAAATGTCCAAATCAAAGCACCATCAGAGATGCTTTCTCACCAAAGTCAGCTCCTGGTTATCCTGGAGTCCTGCCATGTGGCAAAGATGGCGGCCGATCTCTGCCAAGGTCCCTGCCTTCCCCTCCAGAATCTACCATCTCCTAGGGCTCAGCTGTGGGCAACCAGGCATAGGGCTTGTCTCTTTCTGGGCCTTCTCTCTCAGCCTTGGCTGTTCTGCTTTCTTCCCAAGTTCATCTGTGAGTTATCAGGAATATGGCGCGTCTTTTCAGCCTTGAGCTGCTGTGGGTCCAGCCTCTTGAGGCCTTTGTGCTTAAGCTTTGGCTGCTGGCAATCCTCGAGTCCTCTCTCTGTATCTGTTTATATAAAGCTCCAGTAAGACAGTGGAGACTCAACCTGAGTCATGCTTCACTAATGTAGTCCAATCAAAAGGGCCCCATACCCACAGGAATGGATTAGTTCAAGAACATAATCTTTTTCTTTTTGAACTTCATAAAATAACTTCAAACTGTCATAAAAGGTATCTGTATGAAGAATGTTTCAGACACTGGGAACAGCAAGTGTAAAGGCCCTGAGGTGGAAGCATGTCTGGCATGTTTCAGAACCAACAAGGAAGCCAGCGTGATATAGTGAAATGAACAAGGAGATAAAGTCAGGTAAATGGGGAGTCAGATAGTATATGGTCCTGTAGGCCATTGTAAGAACATTGACTTTTACTCTTTTAATTTCCTCTTGTCAGATGAAAGCATTTTGAGCAGAAGAATGATGTGATCTGATTTATGTTTAACAGGGTTTTTACTCTGGCTTCTGTGTTGAGAAGGACTAAAAGTCACAATAGGGGAAACAGGGAGACCAGTTAGAGGTTTTTATGATAATCCTAGCAAGAGATGATGGTGGCTTGGATTAGGGTGGTAGAGGTTGGGGTAGTGAGAAGTGGTTGGATTCTGTATATAAATTGAAGATATAGTGAACAGGATTTGCTGATAGCTTGGATGTGGGGGGAGGCGGAGAAAGAGAGTAGTGCAGGCTTTGGCCTTAGTGACCTAAAGGATGGAGTTGCCATTTACTGAGATAAGGAAGACCATGGAAGGAGCAGGTTTTGTAGGGGAGGATCAGGACCTCAGTTTTGGATATATTAGGTTTGAGATGATGTGATAGATTGCTTGCAAAAATCTGGAGGGGAAAACACACCTATCTTCACAGATACAGAAAAAAACAAGGGACCCACACTTAAAAGCCTATTAGAATATGAGGTTCTGGGAAGGGAGCTGGAAAGACAGAACAATATCTTTTAAAATTATCCTTAAGCAATTAGAAATGAAAAGAAAAAATTATCCCATCACAATAGAGAAAAAAGCTATAAAATATTTTCCTTCATTAAGGAAGAAAACCACAAAATTTTATTGAAAGATACAAACTAAGATCTGAATCAACTGTGAGGAACTATGTTCCTGGATGAAAAGACTTAATATCATAAAAACTAATTCATTCTCCAAAATTAATTACAATTATTTAATTAATTTTAATCACTATCCCATCACCAGTCGCCCTCATGTCCAAACTTCAGCATCATTGCTGACGTCTCACCCTTTACTTTCAAATTCAGTTTCCAGTTCAGGGATCTTTCCCCTGACAATTTGGTTGGTTTCCCCATCTTACACCCCCACACACACACATCCCAATGCAGATAAGTTCTCCACACCACAGATCTCATCACATCACCCAGTCTGTTGCAAAATTGGAGTGTGCACCCTCTGAAATGAAACCAGTGTAGATTCAAATCCCTGCTCCCTCCCTATTCCCCACTTAGTCAGTGTCCTTGGGCAAGTTACTGAATATGTCCATTAGGATCTTGGCAAACTGAGTTATTTGAGGAGAGTATAATAAGAGAGTATTTATTATGTTGTACCATAGTGAAATCGACACTTTTGTAGTTTAAAAATGGTCAGATATTGTGATACGGTTCAACCCAGATGAATTTCATGTGATTCAATACATACAAAAATGTGGGCAAAGTATAGATAACCACAAGATATAGTTTATTTTTTATTTATTTATTTATTTTTTTGGGAGAAAGGAAACAGTTTTATTTTTTTTTCTTGCATGTTTATGCCTTTACTTTTTTTCTGTTTCTTAACATTCAAAAAAAAATTATTGAAGTATATCACTCATACATGAACATATATAAACAATAAGTGTATAGTAATAGATGTGAACTTACAAAACAACATACATAACATCATACAGGGCTCTCTCATACCTCACCCTACCACCAATACCTTGCATTGTTGTTAAACATTAACTAATGATTCAAGAACATCCTCAAAATATTACTACTAAC
>JAQZBX010041049.1:0-22467 GCA_029593785.1 Cabassous unicinctus
AATGAATTCAGGAAGATTGATATTATACAAAGTAATTTCTCTGACCACAATGGAATGAAATTGGAAATCAGTAAGAAGCAGAGAACAAGATAAAGCACAAAAACATGGAAGCTACACAAAACACACTTAGACAAACAGTATGTCAAAGAGGAAATCTCAAGAGACATCAGTAACTACCTTGAAACAAATGAAAATGACAACACAACATATCAAAACCTATGGGATATGGCAAAAACACTACTGAGAGGGAAATTCACAGTCATAAATGCATATATCAAAAAAAAATAGAAAAAGCTAAAATCGAAGACTTAACTGCACACCTGGAGGAATTAGAAAAACAACAATAAACTAACCTCAAAGGAAGTAGAAAGAAGGAAATAACAAAGATTAGAGCAGAACTAAATGAAATAGAAAATAAGAAAGCACTAGAAAAAATAAACAAAACCAAAAGCTGGTTCTTCAAGAAGGTCAATAAAATTGACAAACCCTTAGTCAGACTAACCAAGAAAAAAAGAGAGAAGATGCAAATGTGCAAAATAATTAATGATGAAGGGAATATCATGACTGACCCCACAGAAATAAAGAGCATAATAAAAGGATACTTTGAAAGATTATATGCTGACAAGAATGATAATTAATAGGAAATGGACAAATTCTTAGAAACTCACAAGCAGCTTACATTGATGAAATAAGAAATTGATGAACACAACAGACTCATTACAAGTAAACAGATAAACTCAGTCATCAACAACCTCCCAAATAAGAAGAGCCCAGCTTCATAGGTGAATCCTACCAAACATTCCGGAAGGAACTATCACCAATTCTGCTTGAACTCTTCCAAAAAATAGAAGTAGAAGGAACATTGCCTAACATTCTATGATGCCAACATTACCCTAATCCCAAAGTCAAACAAATATGTCACAAGAAAGGAAAATTACAGACCAATCTCTCTAGTGAACCGAGATGCTAAAATCTTCAACAAAATACTTGCTAATTGCAATCAACAACACATCAAACAAATTATACCCCATAACCAAGTGGGTTTCATCCCAGGTATGCAAGGATGGTTCAACAAAAGAAAAGCAATCAATGTGATATACCACATAAAAAGATCAGAAGAAAAAAGTCACACGATCATCTCTATAGATGCAGAAAATAGAATTTGACAAAATAGAGCACACTTTCCATATAAAAACACTGCAAAAGATAAGAATAGAAGGAAAGTTTCTGAACATGATAAAGGGTATATATGAAAACCCACAGCTAACATCATCTTCAATGGTGAAACCTTAAAAGCGTTCCCTCTACAATCAGGACCAAAACAAGGATGACCACTATCAGCCCTCCTATTTAACGTTGTCTTAGAAGTATTTGCTCCAGCACTGAGGCAAGAAAAAGATATAAAAGGCATCTAAACTGGGAAGGAAGAAGTAAAAATTTCACTATTTGCAGGCAATTTGATCCTATACATAGGAAACCCTAAGAAATCTACAACAAAGCTTCTAGAACTTATAAATGAGTTCAGTAAAGTCACAGGCTAAAGATGAATGCTCAAAAATCAGCAGCATTTCTGTGCACCAATAAGGAGCAATCTGAGGAGGAAATAAAGAAAAAAATGCAATTTACAATAGCTACTAAAAGAATCAAATACCTAGGAATAGATTTACGTAAAGATGTAAAGGAATTATATACAGGAAACTACACACACTGTTAAAAGAAATCAAAGAAGACTTAAATAAGTAGAAGAATATTCCCTGTTCATGGATAGGAAGGCTAATCATCATTAAGACTTCTATCCTACCTAAGGTAATCTACAGATTTAATGTAATACCAATAAATATCAACACAGCATATTTTAATGAATTGGAAAAACTAACTAAAAATTTATTTGGAAAGATAATAGGCCCTTAATAGCAAAAGACATATTGAAAAAGAAAAATGAAATTGGAGGTATCGTACTACCTGACTTTAAAACATACTACAAAGCTACAGTGTTTAAAACTGCATGGTATTGGCACAAGCATAGACATACTGAGCAATGGAACTGAATTGAAAGTTCTTATATAGATCTTCACATATACAGTTATCTAATATTAGACAAGGACACCAAACCCACTCAACTGTGCTTGGAGAACTGGATATCCATAGCCAAAAGAATGAGAGAGCAACATCATCTCACACCTTTTACAAAAATCAACTCAAGATGGATCAAAGATCCATCTTTAATGCATCTTTATCACCATTAGATAGAACATATAAGAGCCAAGACCATAAAGACCTTGGAAGATAATGTAGGGAAGCATCTACAGGACTTGTATAAGAAATGGTTTCATCAACTGCACAACCAAGCATGAGCAGTGAAAGAAAAAATAGATAAATGCGATCTCCTCAAAATTAAAAACTTTTGTGTCTCAAATTTCATTACCATGAAAGTAAAAAGGCAGCCTACCCAATGGGAGAAAATATTTGGCAGCCATATATCTGATAGGAGCCTAATATCCAGCATATATAAAGAAATCCTACACCTTGAAAATAAAAAGACAAACAACCCATTTAAAAAACGGGCAAGCAAACTGAAAAGACACTTGTCTAAGGAAGACATACAAGTGGCTAAAAAGCATGTGAAAATATGCTCAACATCACTAGCTATTGGGTAATGTAAGTCAAAACTACAATGAAATACCATCTTACACCCATTAGACTGGTGGCTATTAAATAAACAGTGGACTATAAGTGTTGGAGGGGATGTGGAGGACATCCTCTCCAATGGGTTGGAACACTCATCGCACTGCTGGTGGGAATGTAGAGTGGGCCAGCCATTGTGAAGGACAGTTTGGCAGTTCCTCAGAAAACTAACTATAGAACTGCCATATGACCCAGCAATTCTTCTGCTGGGTATATACCCAGAAGAATTGAAAGCAAAGACACGAACCAATATATGCACACCAACGTCCGGCATTACTCACTATTGCCAAAAGTTGGAGTCAACCCAAACACCTTTCAACACATGAATGAATAAAAATAATGTGGTACATACATACAATGGAATATTTTTCAGCTGTAAGAAGGAATACAGTGCTAACACATGGGATAACATGGATGAATCTTGAGGGCCTTATGGTAAGTGTAACAAGCCAGGCATTGAAGGATGAACAGTACATGACCTCACTGATATGAATTAAGCAAATTGAGCAAATTCAGAGATCTATTGTCTGGAAGATAGGTTTATAGGAAATTAAATGGTAGAAGAATGTTGTGAGCCAACACCCATACACATGTAATCTATGGTAAGTTGAAAGTGCGTAGTTGCATATTGAAGGGATATGGCAGGAGGATAGTAATATTATTAGGTTGCATAGTGCAGGTTTGACAGGTGGGTAGATTGGGGAGGTTGGGATGGAAGGTTCATGGAACTGAGGGAAGGGTTGAGAGAGGGATCAGGTGAACACTGGGGATTTGCGGGTATGTGGTTGAAAGTACAAAGTTGGGAATGCTCTTATGGCAATATGACAAAGAAGGGTTACTGGTTTAGGATGTTGGATGAGGGGGCACTCAGGTCCTGGTGCAACTGGAGCAGGCTTCTAAGGAGTGTGTGAGTGATCATTTTGTCATAATGTGTTGTATCAGTGGGTGGAGACCCACATAATGAGCAGGAAAGATTTGACTTCCATCCTCAGGAGGACATATTTGCTCACAAATAGAGAGGCAGGAGTCTCTGGAGAACATAGTCACTTCTTAATAGGGGAGAACAAACCAGTGTGTCAAGACCTCAGTGTTTTACATGTAACTATGAATCTTGTCATCTAAGGAGTGAAGCCAGGAGGTTGCCATGGGCCCTAAGGGGAGAGAGAGGGAGGGAAGAATAGAATAGATGGAATGGGGTATTTAATGGGCAATGGAAGTGTTCTACATGATCTTGGAATGATGGACACAGGCCATGTTAAATATCAGCAAAAATTATAAAAGTGTACGGTCTAAAATGTAAACCATACTGTAAACCATTGACCATGGTGAGTAGCTATGTTTCACTATTTGTATATCAGTTATAACAATGATACCATCTGCATATAAAAAGGTATTAATATAGGAAGGTGGAACAAGGGAGGATGTTGAGTATATGAGATTCCCCTGTATTCTGTATGTGACTTTACTGTGACCTAAAACTTCTTTGAAAACAAAAAGAAAAATAGTAAGACACTGGGGAGTAAATAGAAGAAAACACCAGTGTACATACAGGATACCAGATAATACTGTGATGAAAGGCAAAATGTCAAAAAATTTCTTTTAAATGTTTTTCATTTTTTTTAATATTCCAATCTTTTAATTTCATTTTATTTTTAGTTTTTTAAATTTTTTATGTATTTTATTTCTTATATTTAAACTTATTATTATTTAATTTTCCTATTAATTGTATTTGGCTGTTTTAATGGCTTCATTTTTTAAGAAGTTTTGGATCACAAAAAGTTTACAACTGGGGCAGGGGAGGATCATTGGTGTGGGCTGTCAGTGATGGGGGATACATTGGAGGAAGTTCACCTGGGCATACAAATAAGGTTATAAAAATGTTCAAATGTTCATGGGGCATTGTCACTGTTGGTGCAGACTCACACAATAACTGAGAGAATATTGAATTCCCATCCTGGAGAGCTCCGCCATATTCTCTAATGGAGAAGCAGCAACGCCCAAGTGCAGGGGCAATGACTGGTGAAGGAGGATGATCCATTGATTGGCCCTTGATAATGACAACTATGCTTACAAGCCTTTGTTCTTGAAATTAAAACTTTGCCTCATGTTGTGGGGTGCCTAAGAGTTGCCTCCTGAGAGCTTACTGTTTATCAAATGTGGCCTCTTTCTAAGCCAAACTCAGCATATAAATGCATTACAGTCTCCCCAGCATGGAACATGACTCCAGGGATGAGCTTTCCTGGCACTGAGGGATTACTACCAAGCACCAACTAGCAATGCAACTGGAAAAAGATCTCAAATAAAAGAGGGAAAAGGTAAAGACAGATGAGTTTATATGTTTAAGAGACTTCAAAGTGAGTCGGGAGGTCATCCCAGAGCTGATGCTTATGCACATCTCAGCAGGATCTCGTAGACTGCCAAAGTGGATACTACCCCAAATAGTGGGGCTCCTGAGGGCTCTGGTCTGGTCACCCAGGTCATATGGTCAGGCCAGTTAGCTCCAGATGTTGGTGCCTTGGCTGTGAGCCTTACTTTGGAATTTGTGTGCCCCTGAGAGTGACAGAATTGGACTCAATTATGTCTTCCCTGCACATGGCTCATCTGTCCCTTGTCTTTAAACTTATACTTGGTGCTGGAATTTGTAGGTATACATCCAAGAGACTCGAGTCTTTGGGCTTTCCATGTGCCAGCTCGGCCTGGAACCTCAGCGGAGTTGCAAAACCTACTCTACAGCTCATTGGACTCACCTGAGACAAGTGACATGGTGATATTGATGGACAATGATCATCCCAAGAAACAGAGAGAGTCTGCAACTGCAAGCAAGAGAGTTCCATACATCTTACCCATGGGATATAAGCCCCCTCTCAATTAGAGGTGGAGTGAACATCACCATCCCAAATCCTCAGGGTTGGGGCAAGAACTATGGACTAGAGTGGACTTACTGGCATTCTACTATAGACATATTATGATTATACCTATGGAAGAAATTAAAACATTGATGTGGAGCCAGTGGCCACAGAAAGTCTGGGGGCAGGGAGAGGGAAAAACAGTTGTCATATGGGAGCCTTTTCAGGACTTGGTAATCACCCTGAATGACATTGCAGTGACAGATAAAGGCCATTTCCTATCATCACATAACATACAAAACTGTGTGGGAGATAGTATAGACTACAATGTGAGCTATGGTACATGCTTAATGGCAAAGCCCCAGGGTGCGTTCATCATTTGCAATGATTGTGCCACACTAATGAAGGATGTTTATGTGAGAGGGTGTGGGAGATGTGGGGAATAGGGCATTTGGGAATCCCTATATTTTTTGTGTAACATTTATATATTCCAATTATATTTTTAAAAATAAAAAATATTATTTAAAAAAAGAATGAAAGAGGAGGAATAATATAGACATATTGAAATGAAAAGAAAATAAGGGACTGTTATGGATAACTCTGTGCACATAAATGTGACAGATTAAATGAACAAATATCTTGGAAAACATAATATTTCAAAGCTCACTCAAAAAGAACTAGACTATGTGAATATTCTTGGTATGTGAAAAATTCAATATACAGTAAATGTTCTTCCAGAAAAGTAAGATCGAAGACAAGATTGTTTCAGTCATCATTTTACCAAACATAAACATTGAAAATAATATCGTTTCTATTGAAAATCTTCCAGAATTCATAAGAGGAAGAAACACTTTCCAAAGGAGTATATGAGACCATTATTACCTTGATACCAAAATCAGATGAAGTGATTACACAAGTATAGATTCATATCCATCAGAAACAGAGGTGCAAAAGTTTTCAACAAGATAGTATTATAGCAACTCACAAATATGTACCATGATCAGTTGAAGTTTATCCTGGATATAGAAGGCTGCTTCAATATTCAGAAACAATCAATATCATTCACCACAACATAATATTAAAAAAGTAAAATCATAAGGTAATCTCAATTGATGCAAAAATACTTTAATGAAGTTCAACTTCTTGTTATCATTTAAAAAAGAAAAACAACTCTTATCACCTTAAGAATAGAAGTCATCTTTCCAAATATGATACTATGATACAGGGCATCTTCAAAATCCTATTGCTAACTTCATACTTATTCATGAAAATCTGAATACTTTTTTCCCATGATCATGAACAAGGGAAAGATGCCTGTTCTAATCTCTCTTATTTATCATCAGCTGGATGTCCTAATGGGTGTAAGAAAGCAAGAAAAGACAGTAAAAGAATAATATTGCAATAGTTAGAATGAAATTTATTCACAGATTAGATTATTATTTGTAGAGGAAATTGCAAATTATATGCAAAAAACAACATTAATAAGTGGGTTTGGTACAATCAAAGAAATTACTTTATACTTTATGAATTTAATCTTATTTTTTAAAATTTAGACCAGTAAACTCCATACATTCAAACACCAGGCCCTTGGAAATTATAATGGAAAGCATGCTTCCATACACTTTAGCAACAGAAACAACAAAATCCAAAAACTAAACTGACATAAAATTCTCCAATTCAATTATCATCAATTTTGGAATATGATGAATTTCAGAAGCATTCCAGTTAACAAACATACTTTAACAAATGCAATTACTCTTAAAAAAGTAACATGGAAATGATGGCCATTTATTCAGTAAATCTCTTCAACCTTTACTCTGTGTCAAGCTTTGTTTTACATACTGCAGATGTGATAGTAAACAAAAGAGGCCATACCTCTACTTTCATTGAGTTTACATTCTAGTTGCATAAAGGAGATAATAAACAAAAAATCAGATGCAACATTATACAAACTCTGTAGAGAAAATGTAACATGGAGATGGTCTAGAGAGTAACACAAAAACTTAGAGGATGGCTTTTAAAAAGTTGGTGAAGGAAATGTTCTCTAAGGAGGGAAATTTGAATAGCAGATGAGTGATGAGGAGGAGTCAGCATGTAATCATCAGGAAGAGGAACATTTCCAGGAAGCAAGAAGAGAAGTGCAAAGGCCAAAAGTCTCAAATGGAGACACTGTGAGGGAAGAACAATGCACAAGGGTGAGTATGATAGGTGAGGACATAGAGATGAGTGTTTGAGTGGAAGCTATTATGCAGAGCCTTATGCAAAGGCAATTATAATTTACTGTAAATTTGATGAAACATATGAGTCTCCTTCTAATAAGTTTAGGTGAGCTGTTCTAAGTGAATGCAAGGACGTTTACATGGGGAAAAATCCTATTAATTAAAATAAAGAAGGTCATGGAAAGGCTGTGAGCTAAGTGCTGTGACTGCACCAAAGAGTCCACGAAAGAACAACTGCCAGAAAGAATACACAAAATCTTCTGGACAAAGATGGTGCTTGAATGCACATATTTTATTTCTCTTCATCCTGATTTTAATTTAGATCTGAATTAATAATAAAGGTAATAATTAAGGTTCTTGGTGATCTTTGAGGCAGAATAGAGGAGAGTGGATAATGATACTCATCCTGGTCAAATGAAATTCTTCATCTCACAACAGTAAAAATCCCCTCTAATCATTTTACTCATATTCTTTTGGACATGGTTAGATAAACATGGTAAATTCTTGCTCTTGGATCTTCCATGACATCCAATCTAACATGGCATCCTGGCACCCGGAGTTACTAACATTTGATTTTTTCACTTTATTTTTTTTTTTAACATTTTTCCTCTTTGAATTTATCTTTATTATTTATGTTTACTTATTTATTGCTACAATCTCTCCAATAAACTATTTAAAAATTTAGGCCCTGGTGTCAAACTGCAGGCATTCAATTCCTACCTTGAGGGGAGCAGAGGGGTATGAAGGTTAATTATTGCTTAATAGGTATAGAACTTCTGTTCAGGGTTTTAAAAAAATTACAGTAATCAATAATGGTGATGTTAGCACAGCACAGTGATTGTAATTAATTGCCACTTGAAGTGGTTCAAGTGGGAAGACTTTGTGTGTATATATATTATCACAATAAAAGTAAAAAGGAAAAATAATACAAAACCAATTTGAAGCATTCACCAGTTCTGTCACCTCAAGTAGGTTGTTTAAATTATCCAAGGTTCAGTTGTCAGGAAAACAGAAATAATAATATGTTTTCCATAAGTGTGTTAGATGATTAAAAAAGGCAATGAATTCAAACTGTCTGAATACTGTATATGAATACCAGATTTTCTACTATTACTAATTATTATGTTATGCTTTTTTTAAATCATTAAATTTTCTGGTCTTTTGTTAACCTGATTTTATTGGGAGATATTCAGACTTTTAAAGTGAATATTTTAAAGTGCTAATTTCATCCATGTTGAATTAATTTATTGGATTCACTCTGAGAAATATATATGTACCTCATGGCCTCTTAATATAGTTATCTACATATAGTTGAATAATAAATACAATTCACAGATTTCTAAAAAGTCATTCAGGAAAGTGACACTGATGAAGTGAGGGAGGCAGCAAAGGTAGTGTCATTTACTAAGCACATACTGAGTAGCAGAAACTTTAGTGGATGCCTGCATACATTACCTCATCTAGTGCTTAAAGTAACCCTACAAAATAGGTGCTCCCAATACATTGCATGTATACACCAAGATTAAAATAAGCCTGAGATCATTCAAAATGCATGCAAGTTATATAAAATACTAAGAAGTAATTCAATTTTAGTTTTGTTGTGTGCTGAGTGCCAAATCCTCCCCCATTATCTGAAATTCTGCTGTCTAAAAAACTTCCAGTGGCTGAAAAATGTCTCTAAGGTGAATTCTGTCATCACCTGGAGTTCAAGGAAAAACTATGTGAAAATCATCATAACATAAGATACTTTATTCATTTCGGAGTTAGGGACCAAACCACAGAGGCCATAACCTGGATGGAATATGTTTCCTCCTCTATCTGGAAGTGGCATCAGCCCAAATCTGCTATGAATGAAAGTTGGAACAGACTCAAATGATTCTTTTCTTTGTAAAGTCCAATTATATTATGTTTGCTATATACCATACACTATTACAAGTACTTAACATATAGTAATACATTCTTTCCAGAGATAGAACCCTATAATATTAAAAATGTTCAGCCTTCAAAAAAAAGAGTATAATACATGCAAAGAGGCAAGAAAACATAGCTCATTCACAGGAAAAAGAAATTAAGAGAAACTGTTCCTGAGCACAAAGACACATGAAAAATGATGGAAAGATATGAACTCAACACTCTCCATATTTTCAAAGAGCAAAAGGAAACCATGGGCAAAGAACCAAAGGACACCAACAGAATGATGTCTCCACTAAATAAAGTGGTTAACATTAAAGAAAGAACCAGTTAGAAATTCTGGAGTGGAAAATGTAATCATGACATGAAAATTTCTCTAGAAGTGTTCAACAGGTTTGAGCAGACAAAATAAAGTAATAGTGAATTTGAAAGTTGGTCAAATGACATTTTTGCAGTGAGTTGTTTTATGGGACCTCATGGGAACATAGGATCAGGCACAGTAGAAACTCTTAGAAAATGACCACTTTATTATTTACACAGCACTAAAGGTCCAAAAGAGCAGGGGATGCGATCCCATCTAGTCAGTTCTCCAGGGAGGCTAACAGCACAGGTCAGGGTCAGTGGATGGTTGCTCTGCATACCCAGGCTCACATCTGAGATGAGTGATGGATTTCATGCCCAAGAGTTACTCATCCCTAAACTCAAGAGTGAAAGAATTCTACCATTAAGCAAAAAACTTGCTTCAAGATATAGCCTCTATCTAAGCCACACTCAGAATATAAATGTGTTAACTTCCCTCTGGCCTGGGACATGACTCCCGGGGATGAGCCTCCCTGGTACTGAGGAATTATTACCAAGAGCCAACTAACAATGCATCTTGAAAAACACCTTGACCAAAAGGGGGAAATATTAAATACAGATGAGTTTTTATGGCTAAGAGATTTTAAAGTGAATAGGGAAGTCATTCCAGAGGTAACACTTATGCATGTCTCAGCAGGATCTCATTGACTGCCACAGTAAACAATGCCTCAAACAGTGGATCTTCTGAGGGCTCTAGTGACATCCAGACACTATAAGCAGGAGAGACAAGCTCAGGAATTCAATATCCTGTCAGTAGGCCTTACTCTGGAACTTATGCTCCACAGTATAACAGACTTACACTCATTTATAGTTTCCCTACACATGGCTCTTCTGCTCCTTTTATTTGAACCTTTAATTAGCACTATACTTGTTAAATATATGTCCCATATAGTTAAATAGGAGTAATACTGAGGAATTTTCAGGACATTGGAATTATCCTGCATGACATTACAATGATGGATACAGGCCATTTTGTAATTTGTCATAACCTACAAAATTGTGTGGGATAGAGTGTAAACTATAATGTAAAATATAGTCCATGTTTAGTAGCAATGCTTCAATATGTGTTCATCAATTTTAGCAAATGTACCACACTAATGAAGGCTGTTGTTGATATGGGAAAGTGTGGTAGGGAGAGGAAGAGTGGCACATGGGAATCCTCTATATTTTTTATATAACATTTATGTAATCTAAAACTTATTTAAAAATAAAATTAAAAATTAAAAACAAAGCCTGTATCAAGCAAACTTCCTGTGGAGTTTCTTCCCTGGCAATCAAATGGTGTGGCTTTTTACTGGCTTCCTGTTTTAAGGTATGGTCAGGCCTTTTAATTAGGCTTATCATCTCCTCTGCCTGTGGAATAGAAAAATTTTGAGGCATCTGCACACTATAGAAAAGAAGGGGTAGCAAGTGAGTGCTGGGAGATGGCCACTGGTTATGCCTCTGACTTCCCATGCAGTCTATCCCTAGGCCTGTCTACCAGGCCTAGCCTACTCCTCTGCATTAGCTGCCACAATATAAGTCAACCTCTCACCATGGACACAAAAGCAGAGAAAAGTATGGTCTACTGGCTCCTGGCTTTCAACAGTATTGACTGTAATGTTTTGGGTACAGCAGTTGCTGTAACACATTACAAGAGTGTGATGGTTAAGCTAAAGTGTCAACCTGGCCAGGTTATGGTCATAACAGGTTATCCCAGTTGTTTGGTCAAGCAAGCACTGGGATAATTGTAATATAAAGGCATTTCATGGACTTTGGTGATCAGTGAGTTGATTGCATAGATGGCTGTTTACATCTATAATTGTGCACTGTGTTTACCTTGGGAGCTTGCAAGGGAGGTAAGTGGAAGAAAACCTTAGGCGGAGAGAGAAGTTTGTTCATACCAGAAGAGTTGAAGTCTGCTCCAGACAAACAGGCAAGCCAGCATGGTTGTTCTTTATTTGCATGGTTATTTATACACTACAGTTATCACTCAAAGTTATACAGAAGGAACACAGAGTGCAATTCTCTGGAATTATTTCTGCTGTGCTCAGCGGATATGTGTACTGGGCCAAAGGCCTTATGAATTTGAAACAAGGCATGTGGAATTGGAAGAACAAAAGAAACTGAGCCAAGGTTAATAGCTAATGTAGAAGTTGGGCTGCTGCCCAGGTTTTAACCATTACACGGCTGCTGCCTGAGTTTGTAACCATCAAACAATAATCAACTGAGATTTCTGTCAATAATGAGTGAGGTCTCACCCAATAAGTTGAAGGTCTTAAAAGGAGAAGTGATTTCATCATTCAGAGAGAGAATTCTCATCTCCATTTCAGGCAAGAAGCATCTCCTGGCAACTCATCAAGGACGTTGATTGGAGACTGGCTTACAATCTGCCCTGTGGAATTTGGACTGTGCATCCCCACAGTCATGTGAGACAATTTTATAAAATCTCATACCATTTGCAGATATCTCCTGTCAGTTCTGTTTCCCTAGAGAACCCTGATTAATAAAGAACCCCAGTCAATGTAATACACCACACAAACAGATGAAAAGAAACAAATCACATGATCACCTCTATAGATGCAGAAAAAGCATTTGACAAAATTCAACACCGTTTCCTAATATAAACATTCCAGAAGCTAAGAATAGAAGGAAACTTCCTCAATATGCTAAAGCATATATATGAAAAAACCATATCTAACATCATATTCCATGGTGAAATTCTAAATGCTTTCCCCCTAAGATCTGGAACAAGACAAGGATGCCCACTTTCACTGCTGTTATTTAACACTGTGTTAGAAGTACTTGCTCAGGCACTTAGACAAGAAAAAGATACAAAAGGCACCCAAATTGGAAAGGAAGAAGTAAAAATTTCTCTATTTGCAGATAACATGATCCTATACATAGAAAGCCCTGAGAAATCTTCAACAAAGCTTCTAGAGCCTATAAATGACTTCAGAAAAGTGGCAGGTTATAAGATCAATGTGCAAAAATCAGTAGAATTTCTGTACACCAATAATGAGCTATCTGAGGAGGAAATCAAAGAAAAAATTCCGTTTTCAATAGCAACTCAAAGAATCAGATACCTAGGAATAAATTTAACTAAAGATGTAAAGGACATGTACACAGAAAACTACACTTTGTTAAAGGAATCAAAGAAGACCTAAATAAATGGACCTGTTCATGGAGAGGAAAACTAAACATTATTAAGATGTCTCTCCTACTCCACCTGATTTAGTGATTTAATGCAATCCCAATAAAAATTGTGACTGCATGTTTTACTGAATTAAAAAAGCTAACTATGAAATTTATTTGGAAGGGCAAAGGGCCCTGAATAGCCAAAGACATATCAAAAAAGAAAAATGAAATCAGAGGAATCACATTACCTGACTTTAAAAAACACTACAAAGCTACAGTGGTCAAAACCGCATGGTATTGGCACAAGGGTAGACATATTGACCAATGGAACTGAACTGGGATTTCTGATATAGATCCCCACATATACAGTCAACTGATATTCAACAAGGCCACCAAGCACACTCAACTGGGAGAGAATGGCATCTTCAATAAATGGTTCTTGGAGAACTGGGTATCCATATCCAAAAGAATAGAAGAGGAATACCACTTCACACCTCATAAAAAGATTAACTCATGATGGATCACAGATCTAAATATAAGGGCCAAGACCATAAAGATCTTGGAAGATAATGTAGGGAATCATCAACAGGATCTTGTATTAGGAAATGGTTTCATGAACTTTGTACCTAAAGCACAAGCGATGAAAGAAAAAAATAGATAAATGGGACCTCCTCAAAATTAAAAAAATTTTGCATCTCAAAGGAGTTTGTCAAGAAAATGAAAAGGCAGCTTAC
Organism: Cabassous unicinctus; assembly: GCA_029593785.1. Lineage (NCBI taxonomy): Eukaryota > Metazoa > Chordata > Mammalia > Cingulata > Chlamyphoridae > Cabassous > Cabassous unicinctus. Next base: position 13,873 of record JAQZBX010041049.1, read on the forward strand.
TCAATGGGAGAAAATATTTGGTAACCATATATTTGATAGGGGCCTAATATCCAGTATATATAAAGAAATCCTACATCTCAAAAATAAAAAGATTAACAACCCATTTAAAAAGTGGGCAAGTGATTTGAATAGACACTTCTCCAAAGAAGAAATACAAATGGTTAAAAAGCATGTGAAAAGATGCTCAACATCACTAACTACCTATTAGGAAAATGCAAATCAAGACTACAATGAGATATCATCTTACACCCTTTAGATTGGTGGCTATTAAAAAAACAGAGGACTAAAATTGTTTGACAGGATGTGGAGAAATGAGAACCCTTATCCACAGTGGTGGAAATGTAGAATGGTGCAACCATTGTGAAGGACAGTTTGGCACTTCCTCAATAAGCTAACTATAGAACTGCCATATGATCCAGCAATCCTACTGCTGGGTATATACCCAGAACAATTGAAAGCAGGGACACAAACAGATATATGCACACCAATGTTCAAAGCAGCATTATTCAGTATTGCCAAAAGTTGGAAACAACCCAAAGTCCATCAACAGATGAATGGATAAATAAATTGTGGTATATACATACAATGGAATATTACTCAGTTGTAAGAAGGAATGCAGTATTAATACATTGGATAACATGGATGAACCTTGAATACCTTATGTTGCACGAAGCAAGCCAGGCACTGAAGGACAAATATTGCATTATAACTGATATGAGTTAAGCAAATTAAGCAGACTCACAGAGCTAGAGTCTGGAAGCTAGGCTTATAGGAGACAGAAAGGAAAAAGTTTGTGAGTCAATGCCCACATGGGCAAAATCTATGATAAGGTGAAAACGTGTAGTTGTGCTTTGGGTAAGAATAACAGTGGTGCAATGATGTTATTGGACAGTGTGGAGCTAGTCTGAGAGGGGGATAAGATGGGGAGGGTGGGTTGGACTGTCCATGGCACTGGGGAAAGTGTTGGAGGAGAAGCAGGTGAACTATGGGGATCTGTAGGTATGTGGTAGAAACTACAATATTGGAATGTTCTTTTGGCAAATATGGCATGGGAGGGTTACTGGTCTAAGGTGTTTGATATGGTAGGCATTTGGGACAGGGCACACCTGGAGCAGGTTTTTAGGGACTGTATAGTGTTCATCTTGTCATGATGTGTTCTATCAGTGCCTGGAGACTCACATAATGAGCAGGAAGGTGTTGGATTCCCATACTTGGGATCCCTGCTATGATCTCAAATAGAAGGGTGGAGTCTATTGAGAGCATATAATAGGGGAGGACAGGCCAGTATGTCAAGCCCTCAATGTTGTTGCAACTATGAATCTTTTCCTTAAATGAGTTAATCTTGTTGTTTGCCATGGGTCCCAAGGGAAAAGGGAGGAAGGAATAGACTAGATGAAACATGGGGCATTTTTGGGGCAATGGAATTGTTCTACATGATCTTGCAATGATGAATACAGACCATATTATACTTCATCAAATTCTATAAAAGTGTACAGTCCAAAATGTAAACCATAATGTAAATCATTCACCAGGGTTAGTAGCAACGTTTCAATATTTGTACATAATTGTAACAAATTTATGTTCCACATGTAAAATGGTATTAATAGGGGAAAGGCAAAAATGGGGAAGTTTTTGGGTATATGGGAATCACCTATATTCTGAATGTAACCTAATGTTTCTTTGAAGACAAAATGAAAAAAATAAGAAGATGTCAGTGTACATAGAAGACAATAGTTCTTAGAGTGATGAAAGACATAATGTCAATTTTTTAAAATTTTATATTTTTTTATTATTTAAAACTTTTTTAAAAATTTGTTTTTTATTCACTATATTTAAAATTCTCATTATTATATCATTTTCCTATTAATTGTATTTGGTTATTTTGTTGGCTTCAATTTTGAAGAACTTTTGGATCACAGAAGGCTTACAACTGTGGCAGGGGAGGATTATTTGTGTGGGGTGTCAGAGGTGGGGGATGCATGGGAGGAGGTTCACTTGGGACATACATTTAAGGCATATATGAAAGTGTTAAAGTGTTCATGGGGCATTGTTACAGTGGGTGGATATTCACAAAATAACTAAAAGAATATCAAATTCTCATCCTGGGGAGCTCTGCCACATTTGATAATTAGACAGAAAGAATCCCCTGAGTACAGGGGGAGTGATGAGTGAAAGGGTATGGACCATTGACAGACCCTTAACCGTGATGATTGTACTTATGAACATTTACTTTTGAAATTGAAACTTAGCCTAGAATTATATGGTGCCTAAAAGTTACCTTCTGAGATCCTCCTTGTTCAAACTTGGCCTGTCTCTAAGCCAAACTCAGCATATAAATGTATTACCTTCCCTCCTGCATGGAACATGACTCCTGGGGATGAGCCTCCCTATCACCAAGAAATTGCTACCAAGAACCAACTAACAATGCAACTGGAAAAAGACCTTGACCAAAAGGGGGAAAGGGTAAAGACAAATGAGTTTATATGGCTTAGAGCCTTCAAAGTGAGTTGAGAGGTCATTCCAGAGGTTACACTAATGCATCTTTCAGCAGGATCCCATGGACTGCCACAGTAAATCTTGACTTAGATAATGGGGTTCCTGAGGGCTCTGGAGACATCCAGACACTATAGGCAGGGCAAACAGCTCAGGAGTTTGGCACTCCACCAGTGTTCCCTACTTTGGAATTTATGGTCCCCAGTGTGACAGAGTTGGCCTCAATTGTGGTTTCCCTACACATGGCTCTTCTGCCCCTTCTATTGGATCCTATAGTTAGTACTAGAGTTGATACATGTATGTCCAAGAGATTTAAATATTTGAGTTTTCCATGTAACAGTTGGGCCCTGAATCTCAACAGATTTGCAACACCTACTCTCCAGTTCATTGGACTCACCCAGGACAACTAACAAGGAGAAGATGATGGACAATGACCATGTCAAGGAACAGAAAGAGTCTACAACTGCAAGCAAGATAGTCAAATCCATCTGCCCCATGGGATCTAAGCCCCCTCTCAATTAGAGGTGGAGTGGCATCAACCATACTAGAATCCTCAGGATTGGGGAATGATCATTGTACTAGCATAGACTTAACTGTTATTCTACTATAGACTTACTGTGATTCTAGCATTGGAAGAACTTATCATTGATGTGGAGGCAGTAGTCATTGGAAGTTTGGAGGGGAGGGAGAGGGAAAATAGTTGTAATTTGGGGACATTTTTAGGACTAGGGAATTGTCCTGAATGACATTGCAATGACAGATACAGGCCATTAAATACCTTGTAATAACTTACCTAAATGTGTAGGAGAGAGTGTAAACTACAATGTAAACTATAATCCACACTTAGTGGCAATGCTCCAAAATGTGTCCATCAATTATAACAAATATACCACAATATTGAATGATGTTATTAATGTGGGGAAAAGTGGGAGGGCTAGGGGATGGGGCATATGGGAATCCCCTATATTTTTTTATGTACCATTTATGTTATCTAAGTATCATTTTTTTAAAAAGTATATTAAAAAAATAAATTCAGTAAAAAAAAATTAAGCTTGGTTCCAGGAATGGTTCTTGTGAAATAGAATCTTAAAAATGAGATTCTGAATTGGTTCTGGGATTTTTGAAATTGGCTCTCTATTCTAATTAGATTCAACAGCACTAACGACACTGTTTCCAATAATCAAGGGGCCACTTACAGTACATGGCATTTGTTGGCAATAGAGATACACAAAATATCACCACTGTATATGACTGCTTCCATGCTTATATGAGGCACATTTCTGGGTGAGAGTGATTTTAACACCTTAGCAGAGTTTTGTGGAGTTAAAAGGTACAGTTATGTTGAATGGTTTTTCCTAAATGTGCTGAATACAGTTAAAAAAGAAAAGGATGAACTGAAGGCTTCAAATTTGCAACTTGCATGCCACATGATGTGAAAGTTTCTATGTGTTCTCTGTAAGAAAATCTTGTTTCATGCAGCCACAGACTTGAGATCTCTGAAAACAAAAGTTAGAGTTGTATTGTATGAGTAGCAGAGTTACAAAGGAAACTAAAATCTCAAACCTCCTGGGTGTCTGCTATGAGGGCATTCATTGGAAAGGAGTGGAATCCTGAAAAATGGGTTGGAGACATATGGGGTGATGATATCAGTGGGGACATTGAAACTCTAATTCTTTTGAGGCTTTACCAGATAAACCAGTAATGATCAGCCCTGGGGAGACCATCCAATATCAAGCTTGTATCACCCAGCCTCCAGTCTGTTCAAGGGAGTTCAGACCTCCTCCCTGCCCTGAGGCAGGCACCACACAACCTCAAGCCTGCACTGCTCAGTTTCCAGCCTGTCCCAAGGGATCTCCACCCCTCATTGTTCTAAAGAAACTATCATCTAACCTATACCTTGGCCTGAGGAATCTGCCTTCCAACCCCTGCCTGAAGAGATTTATCCTGTCTTACCAGATACAACTGCAAATAAATGCCCTGAGGTCAGTAGCTTGCAAGACATTTCTAATTCTTCTCCTTACCCACCCTTATCATCCCTCTTCTCTTCCAGAACTATAACTATACTAAAATCATAACAAGCCCCCAAAGGTGAAATACAAAGTATGACCCATGAGGAAGAACTACATGAGTTTTTCAATTTATGTAGAATGAAATCAGGGGAAAATGTGTGGGAATGAGTATTAAAGGTATAGGATAATGGTGGAGGAATCAGGCTGAATTTATTGATATTGAAGCAGAAATTCTGTATTTAATGTTGTAGCTAGAGGGGTTAGAAAGGTATCTAACAGTTTGGTTGGGTGACTGGCTGAAACATGGACCAAAAGATGGCCTAACATGTCTGAGGTTGAGATGCTTGATTTACCCTAATATCTTACAAATGAGGGCATCTAAAAGTTTAGAGAGATTGGAAGGTTAGATTGGATTCACTATTTAAGACCTGCCCACCCACCCCAATAATGTTCAGAGGACACACCTTTATTTAACCAGAACTGTGAGGATTAAATTTGTGAGACTAACTCCATCTTGCCTGAAGAGCTCTGTGATGGCTCTTCTCTGTAGGCCAGCTGTTACTGTGGGAACTGCTGTCTTGGAACTAGAGTCCTTAAACACTATGGGGATAATTGGATCTTGGGCTGGCAGAAGCCAAGTAGCAGCACTTAAGCACCAAATACAAGGTGGGCATGGCTACCACAATGAAAGACAGACTCAGAGCAGCAATCAAAAGAGTCTAAGTTGCATAGAGCTATGGCATGGGCTAGTAGATCATGGGGTACATAGCCGTGAAATAAATGGGCAGTCTACTACGTTCCTATTAGATCTGTATAAGCAGAAGAGTTCTAGGTTGAGTGAACAAAACCCTAACTTTAATTACAGAAACAGAATCATGACCCCTTAATCAGTTCCCAGACTTGAGACAGTTTCAGACCCTCACCCCTTGAATGAGGAGAAGGTCAGGTTCACTTAGGGGAGCATCCTGCTACACAGTCCAAAATTTGTACTGTTAATCTTCCTCCCAGATTTCCCCAAAGAGACCTACTGCCTTTTACTAGGGTAACTGTACACTGAGAATAAGGAAATGATCAGACATTTCAGGTATTATTAGACAAAAGTGACATTAATTCCAGGAGACACAAAACATCAGTATGGTCTTCCAGCCAGATTAGGTGTTTATGGAGGTCAGGTGATTGATGGAGTTTTAGCTCAGATCCATCTCATAGTGGGACCAGTGGGTCCCTGAACCCATTCTGTGGTTATTTTCCCAGTTGCAGAATGTGTAATTGGAATAGGCATACTCAATAACTGGCAAAATCCTCACATTGGATCTCTGACTTGTCGAGTGAGGCCTATTATGGTAGGAAAGGCCAAGTGTATGCCACTAGAATGGCCTCTCCTTAACAAAATAGTAAATCCAAAGCAATATTAGATTCCTGGCAGTTAGCAAAGATCAGTGCCACCATCCAGGATCTGAAGGATGCAAGGGTGGTTATTCCCACCACATCCCCATTAAATTCTCCTATTTGGCCTGTGCAGAAAATGGATGAATATTTGGGACAGTAGATTATCATAAATTTAACCAGGTGGTGATTACAATTGCAGCTGCTGTTCCAGATGTAGTATCATTGCTTGAGCAAATCAACACATTCCCTTGTACCTGGTATGCAGCTATTGATCTAGAAAATGCTTTTTTCTCAATTGCCATTAGTAAGGAACACCAGAAATAGTTTGCTTTCAGCTGGCAAAGCCAGCAATATACCTTCATTGTCTTGCCCCCAGAGTATATCAACTCTCCAGCTCTATGTTATAATATTGTCCGCGGAGACCTCTATCATCTCTACCTCCCATAAGACATCACACTGATCCATTATATTGATGATATCATGCTGATTGGACTTAGTAAGCAAGAAGTAGCAATGAGTCTAGACTTATTGGTAAAGTATTTGCATGAGACAGCATGGGAGATAAATCCAACAAAAATACAGGGACCTTCCACCTCAGTGAAATTTCTAGGTGTCCAGTGGTGTGGGGCATGTCAAGATATCCCTTCTAAAGTGAAGGTTAAGCTATTACACCTGGTCCCTCCTATGACCAAAATAGAGGCACAACACTTGGTTGGTGTCTTTGGATTTTGGAGACAATACATTCTTCATTTGGATATGCTACTCCAGCCCATTTACTGAAAGACCAGAAAAGCTGCTGTTTTGAGTGGGGACTGGAACAAGAGTAGGATCTGCAACAGGTCCAGGCTGCTGTGCAAGCTGCACTGTCACTTGGGCCATCTGCTCCAGCAAATCCAATGATGCTGGAAGTCTCAGTGGTAAATAGAGATACAGTTCGGAGCCTTTGGCTGGCTCCTGTAGGAGAACCACAATGCAGACGGTTAGGATTTTGGAGCAAATCCCTGCCATCCTCTGTAGGTAACTGCCCTCCTTTTGAGAAAGAGCTTTTGGCCTGCTACTGGTCCTTAATATTGACTGAATGTTTATTCATGGAATACCAAGTTACCATGAGACCTGAGTTGCCTATCATGAGCTGGGTATTGTCTGACCTTCCAAACCATAAAGTTTGGCATGTGCAGCAGCACTATATCATAAAGTAGAAGTGGTATATATGAGATAAGGCTCAATTGGGTCCTGAAGGCACAGTAAGTTGCATGAGCAAATGGCCCAAATGCCTATGGTCACCACTCTTGCCATGTTACCTTCTCTTTCCCAGTCCATATTATGGTCTCTTGGGGAGTTCCCTAAAATCAGTTGACTGAGGAAAAGAAAACTCAGGCCTGGCTTACAGATAGTTCTGCAGAATATGCAAACACCACCCAAAGGTATACAGGTACAGCACTGTAGCCCCTTTCTGGGACATCCCTGAAGGAAGTGGTATAGGGAAATTCTCTCAGTAGGCAGAATTTCAAACTGGACCTGGTTGTTCATTTTGTTTGGAAGGAGAAATGGCTGGAGGTGTATTTGTACACTGATTCATGCATTTTTGCCAATGGTTTGGCTGGATGACCAGGGACTACCAAGGACCATGATTGGAAAATTGGTGACAAAGAGTTCTGGGGAAGAGGTACATGGACATACCTTCCTGAGTGGGCTAAAAACATGAAAATATGTTTTGTCCCATATGAATGCTCACCAGAGGGTGACTTCAGTAGAGGCAGATTTTAATATTCATGTGGATAAGATGACCTGTGTGGTGGCCAGCAGTCAGCCTCTTTTCCCATCCACTCCTGTCACTGCCTAAAGGGATCATAAACAAATTGGCCATGGTGGTAGGGATGGAGATTATGCGTGGGCTTAACAACATGGACTTCCCCTCACCAAGGCTGACTTAGCTTCAGCCAGTGCTAAGTGCTTAATCTGTCAAGAGCAGAGACCCACACTCAGCTCCAAATATTTCACCATTTTCTGAGGTGATTAACCTGCTACTTTGGACCACTTCCCTCGTGGAAGGGACAACAATTTGTTCTAACTGGAATAGTCATATACTCTGGGTATGGGTTTGCCTTCACTGCATGCAATGTTTCTTCCAAAACTAGTGTCCATGGACTTGCCAAATGTCTTCTCTATGGCCATGGCATTCCATGCAGTATTGCTTCTGTTCAAGGAAACTCCTTCACAGCAAATGATGTGCTGGAATGGGCACATGTTGGTGGAATTCACACTGGCTTGACCATGTTCCCCATCATCCTGAAGCACCTGGATTGCTAGATAGAATGGTGGAATGGGCTTTTTTCTTTCTTTCTATTCTCTTGGAGTGGGTTTTTGAAGACTCAATTATGGTGCCAACTAGGTGGCAATACCTTGAAGGGCTGAGGCAATGTTATCCAGGAGACTATGTATGATTTAAACCAGCATCCACATTATGTTGCTCTTTCTCCCATAGCCAAGATTCATTGGACTAGGAATCAAAAGATGGAAATGAGAGTGGCAGCACACACTATTACCCCTAGTGATCCACTAGGAAAAATTTACTTCCTGTCCCTGCAACCTTAAGCTCTTCTTGTCTACAGGTCTTAGTTCCAAAAGGAGGAGTGCTTCCACCAGAGAACAATGATTCCATTGAACTAGAAGTGAACACTGCCACCTGGCCACTTTGGACTCC
>JAQZBX010041050.1:0-22472 GCA_029593785.1 Cabassous unicinctus
CACATATATAATGAAAGTGGTATTGTGATGTGCCTGGCAGCAGTGCGCAGAATTATCAGAGGGCGGTATGAATTTAAATTTAACATGCAGAGGGATAGTGTTTGGCACTGGCACGTGGGACACATTCAAGTGTTTGATGGATGGAGGATGAGGCCCCTAAGACCTATTGAAATAATTATCCAATTGAAATAACTGAAATACTGAATAACTGTATGAGATAATGAGTTAAGAAGAGCAGAAAGGAAAAACAACCACCTAAAGGACGTACTGAAGGAAAAATTATTAGGACTTGCTGATGCATTAGGTACAGTGGTGAACTAGAGGAAGAAATCAAAGTGGACCCCAAGGTCTAGAGTTTTGGTGACTGACGAAATGGTATGATGAATGGAAATGGAGAATTTCTAAAGGAGAGCTGACGGAATGGGGGTGGGACCAGGGTTGGTGGAGAAAGGCAATGAGAGGAGGAAAAATGACTAATTCCATCTTGTATAAGTGACTTTCAAGTGATAGTGAATCCAAATGGGGATGGCCTAGAGGCAGCTGGAAATTGGTGATTAGTGGGTTGATACAGAGTCAATGAAATGCATGGATCCTTGACTGTGATTCATCAAATGATACAAATGCAGCACTGTTGAAACAGGGCCTGATCTGCATTCTCAGCTAGAGTAAGGCATTGCTGGAAAAGAATCAACCAATATTTTAAATCTGGATTTTCTTGTTTTGATGATATTAATTTAATTTTAATTTTTTGTATTTATTTTTCTATCTCAATATTAGGACTAGTTAGTTCCTGATGAAAAAAAATAATGAAAACTAAACATCGTTGGTATTTTTACCCTTTAGAACCTCTCTAAAGTCATATACATATTTTTTTAGGTACCGGGGAATTGAACCCGGGACCTTGCACATGTGAAGTGCGTGCTCAACCACTGATCTATACCTACTCCACAGTCATATGTTTTTTTGGTCAATCTTAGGGCGTTAACTCCAGAAATACAACTGTCAGGGATTTTGCCTCAACATTTACTATTCTGTGACTCCATAATCCAAATCAAACAAGCAGAAAACAACCAAAAAACTCAGTAAACATCTGCTGGTGTTTAAGTTAAATATCACTTATAGATGATAAGCGGCTGTAATTTTTTGCCCCCAGAATTAACACTCAGATCATTAAGTATATAAATTGGGTCTCTGGAAGTCAGGATTTATTTCGTCTGATAATTAAATACATTGTCTTCCCTAAAACATTTAATTCTGATAATGGATGAAGCCTATGTATAATGGATATGATATAAAAATAGTTGATTCTTCCTGCTTGGCTGTAATTGACTTGGTTAATCTGTTTATTCTCTTCGTTAGAAACCAGAGAATTGATGAGCTGTTTGCAAATTTTGCAAAAATTGCTCTGAAATGCTGTCGAGTTAGAACCGTGTCTGCTTTTCCTAACATCTTAAGCAAGGCGTTACCTTCCAGCGCCCCCCAGTCGATGTCCTGGTTGTCTGGTTTGTGCAGGGCAGGGTATCTGTTAAAGAGGTTGGCAATGAAAGCCAAGTTCAACTTGGGGTTCCCTCGGACAACATCTGTGGCCGTGACGAACTGCCGGCAGCCCAGCCTCTCTGCCTGCTGCAACATGCACTCAGCCCTCTGGATGTCATCCTTCTCCTGCAATGAGAAAGGAGCTCTCAAAGCTGGTCAAGGCTCTACAGACTCAAAGTAGACCCACAGAAGGTGGAGAAGAACTGGGAATCTTATTGGATACATAAAAGCAGCACATTCTCGCTTCTATTTGTCTGAAATCAAAATCAGAACGTCACAAGAAAAAGACTCTCCATAGCTGAGTACTTAAGTACCCCCCTTCTCTATACAGAACCATTTCAGGTAAATGGGGGGTTGCCCTGTTTTAAACGAGATTCTGTCGATTCCACAATCTTATCGTTTAAGTGAATCTTAATTATTTTCAACCTTGTTTCTTTTTTATTGTTTTCTTCTGCAGACTTCATGAGATTTTGTCCACCGAAAGTATTTATGGATTAAGCAATAATTTACAGCCCTATGGGAAGTTCGTCTAAGACACTATTGCCTGCCAATAAGAACTTCTGAGCAGTATGAAAAGAAACTTGATCATTTGGTTAGTCTATAAAATATTATCACAGATAAATATATTATATCAGTTAGGCTCTTGAAGAGTTCAGATTGAGAATCACTCACGTAACGTATTAAAAGCCTATTCAGATAGCTCTAGAGAATCCCCAGTCATTTGTAAATAGACTCTTAGAAGACCAAAGTTTTGCTGAAATATGGTCCACTGTCCTTATAGATCTTCAGAATCTATGAAATGACCAATTTTCAGGGCACAGAACTTTAAAGTAGAACTATTTCTTAATGTGATGCTTTTTCCACTATCCATTTCATGAGCCATGACCTTTGCTTTTCATTCAGGAATGAGTTAACTACAATATTAACTCACTGGATTTAACTCCAATGTCATTAAATGAGGCATAGAAATGGGTAGGTGACTTCTCATGATGAATGTTAAAGCGTAGCCAAACCGCTGTGTCAACAGTCAAACCTGTGTCATCCCCACTATGTTTTTTTTTTTTTAAGGAGGTACCAGGGATTGAACCTGGGAACTCATACATGGGAGGCAGGCGCTCAACCACTGAACTATACCCGCATCGCCCCCATTATGTTTTTAAGGGCCCCTGAACCACAGCCTCTTCTGAGAACTCACACGAACCGGCCCATTCTCCTCTGCTACCTTCCCCGATGATGCTGTAGTGAGGCAGGCTGGTGGCTGGGTGAATTCTGGAGCAAACCTGGGTTTCAATCTTGACTCTTGGGCCATGAGCCAATTATTAGCTTCTCTGTCCTTCAGTGTTCTCAACTGTAAAGAAGAGTATCTAACGCCTGCCTTCACGTTGTGTGTGAGGATGAGAGGCAGGGTGTGTGAGCTGGGCCTAGCAAAGCACCTGACCGATAAGAGGGACTTGGCAAGGGGGGACAATGGTGGTGATGATGGCGACGATGATGATGGCGGTGGTGATTATTGTTACTAGAAGAGCCTCAACTTTCCAATAATCTGTTGTGTGACCTTGGAAACAGTCATTAACCTTTCTAGGCCTCTAAAATGAGAGTTTATTTATTTGCCTAAATAACCCATCTATCTTCAGAAATAACATCACCTAACAATGGGAATAGTCCTACTTCCTGGGGCTGTGGAGATGATGAAACAAGGGGATATATACAGAAGTGCCAAGCGTGGTGCAAGGCATTTAATTATCATTTGTCTCTTTTTCTTCCGTAATAAGTTATTTCCACATTCACATTCCCACAATTATTATCCAGAGCTGTGGGTGTAACAGGCACAGTGGGTTTAAGCAGGAATGCCCACACAGGGAACTCCAGAGTCAGGATCTTGCAGAGAAGGGAATGGCCAAGTCTGGGAGGCGGAATCGTGTCCTCTATACACAACTTGTCCTTACCCTCAGTCCCGACATGTCAATGACAACCGCCGGAATGCCTTCTTCATCTCCTTTTGGAGCCACCTGCTCAAGCAGGTGGTAATAAGCTTTTGAGTCCTGTGAAATTAAGAAATTGCAATTTTAAAACACAGCTCATTACATACTTAGCCTGACAGGAATCCCCCAAAGCAAACATACTTTATTTCTCATTCGACTATCATTCAAGAATATAGCTTAATTAAGAAAGCTGGAAACATTCACTAATTTGCATTTTCTATTTCTGTTTACATATTAGATTTGGCTTTCTATTCCAAAAGATTATAGCAATTCAAAATAGGGGACATACACAAAAGGCAACCCAAAGAAGCAGACACTATTCTGTTGTCCTTAGGGGAGAAAACAATGAATTTACATGTATTAAATTATATACAGGAAAAATATATACCTTTATATTGCTGTAGAAGTCAGTCAGCTAAGGTTTAATAAAAAAAAAGTGACAGAAAAAGGAAGCAGAAGTTTAAAGCAGAGTTTAAAAATACATTTAAATGGACAATCGGCAAAAGGAAAATAAAGATTTCAAAGGCAGAAGTTTGAAGCACTAACAAGCAGTCATTATGTAAAAGGAGAGACTTCAAGGTGAAAAGTGCACATCATTTTATCTAGAAACTAGAAGAAAGGGTAAATTTAGTTAGAGTAGATTGAATTTAGGGCATTGGATTCTCACGCTTTCTTAGATTCTGGAAATATGGTTATTGACAGAAAGAATTCTCAGAAATAGTTTTATAGTTATAAATGTATTCACATGCAGTGAAAGCATACAGATTTTCAGGTCATTTATTTAAATCATTAGAGGTATCTTAATTTCAAAGACTAGAAAACCAGCTGTTGCTTTGTGTGTTTTTAAAACTGGGAGGGACCCGGGAAGCACAGAGATGTGCTCCCCTCTTGTGACGTTAGTTGAAGACGAGAAAATGGGAGCTGTTGATGTCACACCTGGAGAAACCGATTTTCAACCCTTTTCTTTCTGCCTTCCCTTCCCCCTAACTTTTGGCTGTAGCTGTCCTGGTGTCAGTGAAAGTCCCACACAGGTGTTAGGCATCTGCCTACCATATTACACGCCTCCTCTTTTTAGCTTTGCCAAGAGTCGCGTCTTGTCATCTGATCTCTAACGAACCTTCTCACTCACTCTGCCGGCTTTGGCCAGCTTTGTTTGATTTAAGGGCATTTCCCAACATTGCCGTCCACACAGACATACATGTTACAGCACTGGCCTCAGTCAGGATTCAGCTGCTCCCTGAGATAAGTGCTCAGCTCGCCACTTCCTATCTCAAACTTCCCAAAAGTTTCTTTCCAAAGGCCAAATTGGTTATTATTCTAAAGAAACCCTGCCTTTCCAGACAGGAAATCAGGTCTAATTTTAGCTGAAAAGTTTTACAACTGCAGAGCTTCGTTATTTGGTTGGTGGTGCTAGAAGACTATTAATAACCAAAGAGAGGTGTGTGGTTTGAAAAATGACTTTGGGATGGTTAGCTCAGGTCCTATAGAAGGGACTGTCCATCTAGAAGCTTTCCTCTAGCTGGCACCATGACTGCAAGAACCTGATTTCTAAAAGCTCTGGGGTCAACATTGTGTCACGAGGGTTTACTGTCCCTCAGAGAACTCTAAGCTCTTGGAGGTCTTTTCTCTGGCTTTTTCTCTTTAGAGAAAATGTCTTCAACTTGTGAGGAAGGGGAAAATGAAATGTTTTCCAGGCATCTCACACCCTTCACTGCGAGGAACTGCTTTGTGATATGACGTCTTTTACTGTCCTCAAGCTTTTTCAAGTTTGGGCCATTGATTGTCAATGCAAACAGCTGTTTCCTTTCACCTTGTCATGGAACTTTTCATAAATTTGAAAACCACTGTGTATCCCTCTCTCAGCCCTTTCCCCTCTGTTTTCCTCTCTGTGGCTGGATTGATTGCATCTTCCCTATGCTCTGGGGTAAATTCCCATTGCAGAATTGTTCCAGAATCAGTATCTTTTTAAAAAACCATGTTGAATTCTACAAACGAAACACTTAAAAGGAACTCATGAGTTCTTTTCAATAGGCAGTATAGCATGTGACAGCAGGGACAACGGAGGCCACCGGCCTGGATTTGGACCCTGGCTCTGATTCCCAGCTATGTGAACTTGAACAAGTGACTTAAATTCTTAGCTTAGCTCAGTTTCCTTATCTACAAAATGGGAAAATAATCACCTTTACTTTATAGGGTTGTGGTGGGGATTCGATGCGTAAATACACACGTAAGGCAGTTAGAACAGTACCTGGTGTGTAGCGGGATCCGTGTCTGCTCTTTCAGTATAATTAGGAAAAGTCATCCTCATTGAATTTTGTTAAAGGAATCCCCATCTGGTGCTCCCACGTATAAAACCAGAAAGACATCAGAGTCCTTTGAATACTCTCTTTACAGGAGAAAGCAGAGTCCAATCTCTTTTTCACTTCCTCCCTCCTCATCCTTGCCCCAATATTTCCTGATACTGAAACTCCAAGGGACACTCACATCCCTTTGATGCTGCCCAGTCGCTAGGACTTGGAACAGATCTGTGTGTGGCCCAGACGTGTGATGTAGAAGAGGGAGAAGCTCCAAAATGCACCAGGCACCCGCTCACTGCTCCTGGAGCTTCCAAAAGGCCCACATTCCCCTTCACTGTTGCCCTAAGTTCAAGCTACCTTCCTCCTACCTTGATGTCAGTACTGAAGTTGTTGATTTTGTTGCAGCCTGCATTTTCCAGATGGAAATTTGCCCATCTCAGCAGAAGCTCTTCAGGAGAGAGTTTCATCAAATCCTCCAGGCTCTCCCCTTCTCTCAAAAGAGCAATCAAAGCTGAAGAAGCACAAAAGCAGAAGAAAAAAAATAAATACAATGGGATATTTGGGGGGATTCATGATAGCTTTCATGGAGCTCTGCTGGAAAACCAAAGAGAGCAATGTTATCTCTGGGAGAAAGGTACTTACAGCCTTTTCCATGGAATAAACAAACACTTTATTATTCCCTATAAAAAGGTGCAAAGTATTTTGAGATTATTTATTACCCCATTTTTCAGGTGAAGAAGCTATAGCATTGATGGAGCTCAACGTTCTGCCTAAAAGCACCATAGCAACAGCCACGAAAATAACAGAAAGCATTGGCTCAGAATCCTTTGTTGGGTCTGCCAGGCCACATCTCATGATATGACAACATTTTTGCTTTTAAAGGATCAGTTTTGTGATGTTCTCTAATCTATTCCCATAAGTCTCTCATAGTTCAAATGCTTCCCCACATCATGATAGCATCTCAAAATATAACCAACTCTTTCCTCTATGTGTCCCCAGATGAATAAACAGTTTCTGCTCAGCATGAAGGTTTAAATTTGGCTGAGATCATTATTTGCGAATCGATATTCTCTCTTGCGGTTTCTAAGATCCTTGTTTGCTTTTTCTCCCCTTTAAATTATGTTTAACATATTGGCTTAAAAATGGTACCCCAGGGCTCTTCACTGGTTCGTGCTTCAGACACATAAATTAAAAAGTAGGGGGGCGGATGTGGCTCAAATGGTTGGGCGTCCGTCTGCCATATGGAGGGACCTGGGTTCGATCCCCGGGACCTCCCGGTAAAATAAAAATATATATATAGAAGGCGCATGGGCTACCAGGCTCTGTGTGCCGGTGAGCCGCCAGGCTCTGTGTGCCGGTGAGCCGCGGAGCCGCCATGCAGCAAGATGATGACGTAAAAGGAGAGAGACAAGACGAGATGCTCCGAAAGCTCTGAAAACCAGGAGCAGAGGTGGCACAGATGGCAGAACATCTCTCTCCTACATTGGAGGTCTCCAGGATCAAATCCTGGTGAAGACTGGAGGAGGAGGATGAGAAGAGATGAAACAGACACAGAGAATTGCCCAGCGAATGGACACATAAAAAACAGCAAAATGGGGAAGGGGGGGTTTAAAATGGATCAAGTAAATAAATAAATCTTAAAAAAAAAAAAAAATTAAAAAGTATGCATAACTAAAGATTAGACTTTGGCTACAGATTTTATACTTGCTTGAGCAGTATCTGAACTAAAAGGTGCCATTGTGTTCTGGGTGATACTTACCAAAGTTTGCTACCTCTGGCTAAGCAACTGGGCTCTAACTGTTGAAATGTACAAAGGATGGTGAGAACAGAGAGAATAAGATCGGCAGCTGCATTCTTGAGAATTTGAAATTTTCTACAATCTTAGTAACAAGTATATCAAGCTTCTAACCTGGTGCTATCACTGCAGTATATGAATGCAGATAGCCTCATAAAATACAAGTTCAAAGTAGTCTTATTGCTTAGGAAGTGTCTCAAGGTGAAGTGAATTCTGAAAAAAGCTGTTGAGGTTGGAGTCCCAGACGGTGACAATGAGTGATAGGTTCTGAACAATCTTATTCGTCTGTGGTCATAAAAAGCTTTTATTGTCTTTTATGTCTGGTCAGTGTGGCTGAAACCTTAATACAATGGTTTCAATATAACAGTGTGTAGTTTTCAAAATATGTCAATTCCGAGCTTTGCTATTCCCGACCTCCTCTTCGCACTGCTCCCCACACATGCTCTACCAGAAAGCCAGGCCACGAATAAAGTTTGTGCTTTTGCTCCTACCTTCATTTCTGCTGATTTCGATGTCGGCAAACAACCCGATCTTGATGACTTGCCACAGGAGTCCGAGGACCAGGTAAGGCTTCCCCTCTTTCAAGTCCTCGGCTCCAATGTTCACCACGTGGCACCCGATGGCCGAGGCAGAATTCAGAGCCAAGTTCAAATTTTCCTGAGGGAGAAAGAGCAGGCAGATTTCATTCTCTGACTTCGCAGAGACCAAATGATGATCATGGGCGAGAGTGACAATGTGTTCCTTCTGGAAAGTTCACAGGTCTAAAGGCATTGCCTTCACTGGACTGATAATGTTGAGGAAAGAGCAGCGGGTTAATAACTTGGAGGCAAACATCCAGCGACCATGACATTGGGCTGATGGAGTGGCCCACTCAGTCAAGCTAGCACCCTGAATGGAAGGCCATCGTGGTCAGCAGGAGACAAGGGGTCTTCCATGTTTCATCTTGCTCTGTAGTCAAGGCTTTACACTTGACATCTCCATTAGCCATAAATAAAGTGACACCTTTGAGGGAAGTCATTGTCTTGTCACTGACTATCATTAATAACAGAATTGTTGATGTAAATAGAGTCATAAAAGAGAGTAACCGAATAGCTTTTTGACTTGCAGATTGGATACCAAGGGAATGAAAAAAAGATACAAATCAAATTCCCGGAAAAGATGGGTTGATTTTTACCAGGACAATTTATTGAGTCTTGAGTGTCCATGATATCTAAGGAACTTGAATATATATATATATATATATATAAGATTTTATCTTCCTATGACTAACAACACTGCAAGAAATGTAACTCACACACTGTTGGAATAGAGTCAGAGATGTTTTCAGCCTACAATGTACATGAAGGAGGAGAGAGTGTCAGAGATGTACGGGAGATTTTGACAAATTAAAAACAAACAAAACAGGCCACCAGTGACTGGGAAAGGGGACTATCAGATAAAATGTTTGTTTTGAGGTCTACTGTGGACCTCAAAAGAAGAGTGAGAAATACTGTGTCTATTTATGGTGAAGACTGCAGGTATATTTAAAACAGAGTGCATCTACATATGTTTACGCGTTGTTCTCAGTTTGGTTACAACTTCAATTTTAAAAGTGCACTGGGTGGCTTAAATCCAAACAGGAAGTCATATATTGTAGATGATTTAAGAAGTGAGGCTCGTCTTCTGAGCAAGAGGACTACAATCATGTTAAAATATTGGAACATAATGCAGAAATACAGCTCACTTGCTGCTGGTTACTGTTCCGGTTAATCAACAAATTGAACGACTAAAAGCAGGTTAGATTTATCACCCTCAGGGCTGCAGCCAATACCGCTGTGAAAGCTGCCCAGCGCACTTCCCGTCCCTCACCCCCTCCCTTCTTAAATAAGCACATCTTTCCAAGGCTTAGGCTAAGATGCTGTGTATTTAGCACCAGCTCAGAGAAATTGTTGGGGGCCATGTGGGTTAAAACTTTATTTAGCCCAGGTAAGTTTTATTCATAAATGACACATACAATCTCCCAATTACAAACACATCACCAACCTTCTATCCCTCCAGCTATATTAATTAAAAAAAAACAAACAAAGCAGAAGTGTTGTCCCACAACCCCCAATAGTCCTGACAAATCACCAGCACAAAGCCTTGGTTTGGGGAATAATGTCTGAGCACCTGAAAAAGGCTGGCTCATCCCAGGCACAATCCTATTTT
Organism: Cabassous unicinctus; assembly: GCA_029593785.1. NCBI lineage: Eukaryota > Metazoa > Chordata > Mammalia > Cingulata > Chlamyphoridae > Cabassous > Cabassous unicinctus. The sequence continues at coordinate 9,798 of JAQZBX010041050.1, forward strand.
AGCATTAGTAGAATGACATACCTGGATGGTGAAAGGGGTGAGTTTCTTTTTGTTGATGGTTCTTTCATCAATTGTGTCTGGCACTGATAGGTTGATCATTTTACTAAAAGAGAAAGAAAGAAATTCAAGAAAAGAGGCTCCTGAATAACAAAGCCAAGTAACAATGAATTTCAATTTTGTAATACTATAAGCAAACAAGACAAGAACAAAACCTGTACTAGCTGGTGTTTATGTATAAAATCAGTTATGGAATTTTGACTGCCCATGGGATGGGTTAGTGTTCCTGAAGCTACACAAATACACTGAGGCAGGAAATAGGACCCCACTTCATCCACTCACCTAAAAAGCTAAAAGAAAATCCTGGCTCCCTTAGCATATTAAGGAAATTCCAGGTGGAGAGCCAAAGCAAATACCCCCTTGAGTGCTTTACTTCCTTAGCCATGAAAATTGTCCCTACTATATAAAAGACTATCTGTATTCTTTTGAACTAAGTACCCCAATTTTTATTTTACATCTGGTCAAACTCTGTACCTTCAACCATATAACTTTTTTTTATGTCCTACTCTAGTCATTATTTTTTTTTAGCATTTTATAAATATCTCCCATTTATGTATCTAATACATAACAACCCAATAATAACCAAAGCAAACAGTTATTGTTTGAGGGGAAGACATTTTATTCAAGTTGGTATAGGTTTATCCTTCAATGACGAAAACAAAATGAGTTTCCTCAGTCACAGCCTTCTTATTTAAAGAAAGGAAGTTGAAAAAAAATCCAAAAGGAATAAAAACAAAAAGAACTTGTCTGTGATTATTTCCTTTTTTAAGGAGAGAAATCTGCATTGACATTTTTCCCTAACAAGCTTTAAGTAACTAGCTTGTTTGTTATTGATCCTTAAACAATAACAAGCTTTAAGTAACTAGCTTGTTTGTTATTGATCCTTAAAATATATTTCCATAATTTTGACCTTGTGTGTGTGTGTGTGTGCACATATGTATAATTTAGGTAAAGTAAACTCCTAAATCACCTTTGAAAAATATGAGACTAGTAATGAACTGTAAGCTTGAGGGGATACAGGGGAATTGACTTTTAAAAGTGTAAGGATGTCACTACACAGCTGCAAGAACTAGAAAAAGAACAGTAAACTAATCCCAAAGCATGTAGAAGAAATGAAATAACAAAGATCAGAGCAGAAATAAATGAAATTAAGAACAAAAAAAAATAATAGAGAGAATTAACAAAAACAAAACTTGGTTCTTCGAGATTAACAAAATTGACAAACTCTTAGCTAGACTGACAAAGAAAAAAAGAGAGAAGATGCAAATAAGTGAAATAAAAAATGAAAACAGAGACATTACTAACCCCACAGAAATAAAATAGATCATAAGAAGATACTATGAACAACTGTATGCCAAAAAACTAGATAATGTAAATGAAATGGAAAAATTTGTAGGAATGAATGAACAACCTATACTGAATCTAGAAGAAATAGAAGACCTCAAAAAACAAATCACAAGGAAGGAGATTGAAACAGTCATCAAACAACTCCCCAAAATGAAAAGTCCAGGACCAGATGGTTTCATAGGTGAGTTCTACCAAACATTCAAAGAAGATTTAATACCAATTTTACTCAAGCTCTTCGAAAAAACTGAACAAGAAGGAATGCTAACAAGATCATGGAAGCCAATATCACCCTAATACCAAAGCCAGATAAAGATATTATGAAAAAAGAAAATTACAGACCCTAATGGAAATATTTTCTAATTGAATCCAACAACACATTGAAAGAATTATTCTTCATGATCAAGTGGGTTTTATACCAGACATGCAAGGCTGGTTCAACACAAGAAAATCAATCAGTATAATGCACCACATTAATAAATCAAAAAAGAAAAATCACATGATCCTATCAATTGACACAGAAAAGGCATTTGACAAAATACAGCATCCTTTCTTGATAAAAATACTAAGAAAGACAGGAATTGAAGGAAACTTTCTCAATATGATAAAGATCATATATGAAAAACCCACAGCTGACATTTTACTAAATGGTCAAAGACTGAAAGCTTTCCCGTTGAAATCAGAAACAAGACAAGGATGCCCACTGTCACCACTGTTGTTCAATATAGTACCAGAGGTTCTAGCTAGAGCAATCAGGCAAGAAAAAGAAATAAAAGGCATTCAAATCAGACAGGAAGAAGTAACACTTTTGCTATTCACAGATGATATGATCCTATACCTAGAAAGTCTGGAAAAATCTACAACAAAACTGCTAGAGCTAATAAATGATTTCAGTAGAGTGCCAGGATATAAGACCAATATGTAAAAATCAGTGGTGTTTCTATACACTAGTAATGCACTATCTGAGGAGGAAGTCAGGGAGAAAAATTCCATTTACAATAGGGACTAAAAGAATAAAAAATTAGTAATAAACTTAACCAAGGATGTAAAGCACTTGTATTCAGAAAACTACAATGCATTGATAAAAGAAATTAAAAAGACCTAAATAATTGGAAGAACATTCCAAGCTCATGGACTGGAATACTAAATATCACATTAAGATGTCAATTCTACTCAAATTGATATACAGATTCAAAGCAATCCTGATATAAATTCCACGAGCACTTTTTAAACAAATGGAAAATACAATTATCAAATTTATTTGGAAGGGTGAAGGGTCCTGAATAGCCAGAATAGCCATCTTAAAAAGGAAAAACAAAGTTAGAGGACTTTCCTTTCTGGACTTCAAATCATATTACCTAGCTACAGTGGTAAAAACGCATGGTATTGGCATAAAGATAGACACACAGACAAATGGAACTGAATTGATCGTTCAGAAACAGACCCTCACATCTATGGTTAAGGGATTTTTGACAAACCTGTCAAACCCATCCAGCTGGGGCAGAATAGTCTATTCAACAAATGGTGCAGGGAGAACTGGCATAGCCAAAAGAAAGAAAGAGGACCCCTATCTCACATCTTATACAAAAATTAACTCAAAATGGATCAAAGACCTAAATATAAAAGCAAGAACCATAAAGCTCCTAGAAGAAAATGTAAGAAAACATATCCAAGAGCTGGTGGTAGGTGGTGGATTATTAAACCTTACACTGAAAGCACAAGCCACGAAAGAAAACATGAATAAATGGGACCTTCTCAAACTTAAACACTTTTGTGATTCAAAGGACTTCATCTAGAAGGTGAAAAGGCAGCCCATTCAATGGGAGAAAATACATGGAAACCACATATCCAATAAGGATTTGATTTCCATTCTATATAAAGAGATATATCTAGAACTCAACAATAAAAAAGCAAGCAATCCAATTTAAAAATGGGCAAAAGATTTAAACAGACATTTCTCCAAAGAGGAAATACAAATAGCCAAAAAGCACATGAAAAAAAATGTTCCATATCACTAATTATTAGAGAAAGAAAATAAAAATGACAATGAGATATCATCTCACATTGCATAGAATGGCCATTATTAAAAAAAAAAAACAACAACCAGAAAACAGTAAGTGCTGGAGAGGATATAGAGAAATAGGAATACTCCTTCACTGTTGGTGGGATTGTAAAATGGGGTAGTCTCTGTGGAAGACAGTTTGGTGGTTCCTCAGGAAGCTAAATATAGAGCTGCCACATGATCCAGCAATTCCTCTGCTAGGAATATATCCAGAAGAACTGAAAACTGACATGAACAGACATCTGCACACCGATGTTCATAGTGGTATTATTCACAATTGCCAAAAAATGGAAACAACCCAAGTGTCCATTAACCAATGAATGGATAAACAAAATGGGGCATACACATACAATGGAATACTATGCTGCAGTAAGAAGAAATGAAATTGGGACACATATGATAACATGGTTGAATCTTGAAGACATTATGTTAAGAAAGGTAAGCCAGACACAAAAGAACAAATATTGCACAGTCTCATTAATATGAACTAAATTCGAAGAATAAACGCATGGAATTAAAACCTACAGTATAGGTTATTAGGAAATAAGAGGAAGGCTGAGAAAGACTACTGATGCTTAATGTATGTAGAAGTTTTAATTAACTTGACTATAAAAGTGTGGAAATGGATAGAGTTGATGGTAACACATTATATTGAGTAGCAACTGGTTTATAAATGGGATTGTGGCTGAATGTAAACGTCAATTGAAAGAAAGCTAGCGAATAATCTAGGGACTGAATAACACAGTGAACCCAGAGGTGGATGAGAATTGTGGCTGATGGTACAGATGCAAGAGTGTCCTTTATGAGCTAGAGCAGATGTATATCTCTATTGCAGGGTGGTGTGAATGTGGAGAAGCATGGGAAAAATACAACTGGAGTGACCTATGGACTGTGGTTAACAGTAATAATGTAATATTCATGCACCTATGCCAAAGATGTACTGTGTTGATAATGGGAGAATATGGAAAAAGTGTGCCAAATGTACACTACGGACCATGGTTGGTGGTAATATTCTGATGATATTACCTCAAAATCTGTCACATATGTTCCACCATGGTAAGGAGTGTTGTATGGGAATTCTACACAAGTGCATGATTGTTTTGTAAGTTCACAACTTCTGTAATAAAAATATAATTTAAAAAAGTATAAGGATGTCCCTTCCCTTGAAAACGTTACAAATTACGGAGACAAAATATATGCATATGAAAAATTACAAAATGGTACAAAGCAGTACATTATAATGGCCCCCAAAGCCTTCCAAACAATATGTCCTCTAAGAATTCAGTGAAAGGAAAGATCACTAGGGGTTGGAATCAATCAGAAAAAAAATTCTTGGTAAATGGCTATGTATAGAAGGAGAGAATGGGGAAGGAAATTCAGCAAATGGAAAATAAAAGGCAGAGCAAGTTATAGGCAGGCGTATATGGGGGAGAGTGAGCATTCAGCACCTTCAGTGCCCTGGGTTGAGTACCACTGAGTCACGGGGGTCTTAAGAGGTAAATCCAGAAGATGGAAGGAATGCCAAGCTAAGGAGTCAGGACAGGAAGCTAAGTTTTGGGTGTTTTTCCTAGCAGTTGAACCTTCTTGAACTAAAACTTCATGCTGAACTCTAATAAATAAAATACCAAAACCAGAATGGCCCTAGTTGGAGCAGAGAAGCGAGGCTCACGGTCTTGCCCACCCATCCTTCCCTCCAGCTCCTAAGCCCACTCATATGGGACATTTCAAGCATCCTCATGCAGGTCACTGTACTGCAATGCCAGAGAGGCTGCTATGGAAAGAACTGCAGGGGCATCTCAGAGACACCATTCGGAGTTGACCAGCACAGTGTTTAGAGGCCTTCCATGATGGCCCTTGGTATTTGGGTCGTATATACACAGCCACCACTCAAACACCGCTTTTGCTTAAGAGCTTGCTAAGAGCTCTGCCAAGAGCTTGCACTGGGTGACTTGAATTCTCAGGTGCTCTCGTGGTAGGTCATGCTCAGTGAAGCAAACTGGCATCTATTCCAAAAGTAATTGCATTTGACCTTGTATGACAACATCCCTAAGTATGTTTATTTCTCTGTTGTGACCTCTCCACATTTCCAGCAACAGCAGTCCTGCATTTCGCATGATAAGTTGCTTTTGAAGTTAGTTGTATACCTGGACCTGCTAAATGAAAGTCAAAGAAAGCATTCCAGGTACCTGATAAGCTCTAGGGGAAGCTGGCCCAGGAGAAACACAATTAATTACTGATATTCCAGAAAATGGGCACTTCTCTGGGAGCCTTCAGAAATCAAGAAGAGTGTTACTTACCAAAGAACAATGCCATCCCCAACTGCTTTAAAGAGGTCGTCCGTGTTGGGATTCATTGGGATGACGTGCCGACAATCGGGATCGTTTTCTAAGGCTTTGTTTATCCAGTTGACAAAAGCATATTTCTCTTCCTCTGCAAGTAAATGACAAAAATAACCGACTCACAAAGTGAAAGCATGATCTAAACAAAAATATGCACATTGATCTTAGAATGTTGTGCCCAGGAGAGATATTGGGAGGTTATCTGGTCCATTATCCTATTCATCTCATATTTATTGACATTTAAAAATCTCCAGTCACTTGGAAAATTGGCACAGAATTTATGTCCACTCCAAGTCATAAAACCTACAGTAAGCAGATTTAAAGGCAAATATATACATATTCAAATATATTCAGAAGTGTATATATATATATATATATATATATACACACACACATACACGCACCTTTGAGAACAATTTAATTATAAATGTGGTCTAATGCTTACAGGCTATAACTCAGAGTTCTGCCTTAGGTGTGCTGATTAAACACTGGACAACCTTGTACAGTCCTTGCAATATCTCTGAGCTTCTTTATATAATTATAATGAAATTGCCATGAAATGAAATTATTTGTGATGTAATCTCTCCTTCCTAGCAGTGAAGCCTGCCAGAAGTCGATTTTTAGAAGTTTTAATAAAACCTCAAGTTATGCCTTGTACACTAGCACTGTGTTTCCCATTTTGGGTGTCATAGAAAACCAGCAGTACCTCTCAAAATACTCCTGAGTTCAAAAGTTTAGCATGCAGTATTTTAGAGATTCACAATGCACATTTACGTAGCAAAGGCTCTGAGAAGTTCTGTATTTGAAATAAAAGGCTCAACTCAGTCTTAACAATAACAGACCATGTGTAACCATGGAAATCTTATGTTTAAGACCAACTAATGTTTTGAAAACCGCGGTTTACTGGACTGCTTGGCTGTTAGAATTTTCATGAAGGCTGGTGGCTGACAGCCTTCAGAATAGTGATACAACCTTCTTCCAAGTCAGACAGAAAAGCATTTCCTGATTTGAAAGGACAATTTTTTTTTTCCCGACTCCTCAGCAAGTGTTGAGAATAATCATGAAGTTTGGCGGTAGAAGCCCAAGTAGCTAATTTTGTCCAGAAGATTTACAAAGGGGTTTGGGCCTCTTTTAATGGACTTTCTGAAAAGGCCGGTGATATGATTTGGTATGGGCCCTTACTTGGAGCTGGGGCTGCTCCTATCTCGCCAGCCCACATACACATGGGAAAACAGGCAGGAGTCAATAAACTTGTGTCTGCTTATCCAGACCTTTGGGAGTGACTCTCAAGTGAAGACTCTGCAACCCCAGAAGGCATGGTCCTTTCCGCACGTCTCCCTCTCCCTCTCCCCTCAACTCCCTCTGCATCCCCACTTCCTCCTCAGCCGTGAGCACAGCCTACCTGAATAGGAGTGTTGGGTGTCAACGCTAGACTGCTCTGAGGTGCCACCGATGGCACAAATCCCTTCTTTCTTATTGATTGCCTTTCGAAAAGTCTTGGCAACCTCTGTGCTTTTGAGGCCATGAAAAACCTGCAAAAAGAGAAGGGGTCTTTAGAAATCCAAGCCATGATGAAGAAAGCCACGAAGGAAAGAATTTGCAATGTTGAAATCAGGAGGGCAGGCATTTGTTTCTGAATTTTTTTTTTTTTTTGAAATGGAATTAAAGTTCCCAGTCTCAAAGGCTTCAGGTGTGCCTCTTTGTAATCAGCATCGTCCTTACCTTGATAAATTCATCGAAGCTGATCTTTCCATCTTTGTCCAGGTCTCCCGTGGCCATTAAGTTTTCTGTAATTTCTCTCACTCTGTAGCCAGGCAGCGGCAAGCAAGCAGCCTTGAACAAATCGTTCAACTCATTGCAGCTGATGTACCCATTGCCATCCGTATCTGTAAGGCAAACGCGGTTCTAAAGCTTCAGAGCTGGGAAGCGGGTGTGGCTCAATCAGTAGAGCTCCCATTTACCATATGGGAGGCCCCGGGTTCGCTTCCCAGGGCCCCCTTGTGAGGGCAGGCGTGGTGGGCTGATGCAGCAAGACCTCACAGCAAGGGGGAGATAAGCAGACACAGAAAAAACACACAGCAAAATGGACACAGCAAACACAAGCAGCAAGGGGGGGATAAATAAATAAATAAATAAATAAATCTTAAAAAAAATAAATAAAAAATAAAGCTTCAGAGCTGTGGAGATAGCACTTAAAAAGGTGAGAGCAGACTAGACAGGAGGAGAGGGGATGAAGGAGAAATTATTCCAGGGTCGCTGCCTGAATCCATGAACGATTCATGAAGAGGCCTGTTGCTAATGGGTATGGACGTTGGTATCACTTCCAACATCCAGAAGAAAGGGGTCCTAATTTCAAAAGAGAGGTTCTGGCAACAGAATCTGAAGGAACTAATATAGAAACAGAAGGTGGGGAACGGATGTGGCTCAAGTAGTTGAGCACCCACCTCCCACATGGGAGGTCCCGGGTTCGGCTTCCAGGTGTCTCCTAAAGAAGACAAACAAACAACGAGCAGACAATGAGCAAAAACAACAAGCAGGCAATAAGAAAAAACAACGAGCAGACAATAAGAAAAAACGAGCAGACAATGAGCAAAGACAACGAGTGCAATGAACGAAAACAAACGAGCAGGGAGTGAATGTGGCTCAAGCAGTTGAGCATCTGCCTCCCACATGGGAGGTCCCGGGTTTGGTTTCCGGTACCTCCTAAAAGAAAAAAAAAACACAAAAACAAGCAGACAATGAGCAAAAACGAGTAGACAGCAAAAACAATGAGCAAACAGATGAGGGAGCCATCTCGGGGGGTGGGGGGGGAAAGAAACAGAAGGGAAAACAAACGACAAGTTTAGCAATAAAAAGAACGTATATAATGGTAGAAAAACAAAAGAAACCAAAGAAAGCAGACAAGATATTTAAAAAATGAGAATTAGAAGCCATTTCCAGGAAAAAGCTAGAGGTGGGAAAGAGTCCATATTCCATGTTTTGACAGGGAAAGGATTTCCTGAAGCTTCTCAATAAAGAAGAGAACTGTGCAACTTGAGATATCAGTCTACTCACCAACTTTGGCAAACGCCTCTCTGAGCTCCATCATTTCTTCATCGGACACTGATCCTCTCGCCATTTTTTATTGCTTTAGGTGACAGATCTGGGGAGGGAGGGAACAAAAGGAATGACTTTTATCATCTTAATTCTTAAAGTGCCACCTTAAGAAGCAATTCCTGTTGATTAAATGAGGAATTCTTTCTTCTCATCCCCCACAGTTTATAATAATCTTTCCAAAAATATAAGTTAAAAATAGCCTTTTTCTTAACCCTTCATGTGCTGGTCTCAAAAGATTACCCTCAACAATTCCCTCCCTCCCTGTACTCTCATACAGCTCCTTACATCAAGAGGTGGAGTCTGGGCTGCCCAGACTAGACTGGACTAGACTGGAATCCTTGCCTCCCTTTGGCATGCCCACTTTTGGGGTGCTCCCTCATGCTGTGAGAAGTCTGAGCCAAAAAAGGGGCTAGTGAAGAAGAACTGGCTGCCCTGGTCCATGGTCCCTGACCAGTGAGGGAGCACCGGCGCCCTGGCTTATGGTCCCTGCCAAGCTCCTCATTGACAACCAGCATCAACCGCAAACCTTGTGGTTGGCCATTGTGCATTCCTAGCCCACCTGACCAAAGCCTCCCATGGAGCCGAATTATCACCCAGCTGTGCCCAGCCCAGCCACAGAACTGTGAGACTGGATAAAAGGATTGCTCCTTCATATCACTAAGTTTTGGAGTCCTTTGCTACACAGCAATAGACAACCAAAATACTCATTTTTCAGAAAAGTCTTTTTTTTTTTTTTAAGGGAATCTTTAATATTTCGTATTTAAAAGTAATGGGTCTGGCCAAGCCAACGGATATATTTTATAATTTCCAAGAGAGTTATCAATATTCTCTAAGTAAATTAGAGAAGGAGGATGGGAAGATGACCCTCTAATAATTCATCTATGGAATTGGAGGGGCTTTTTAGGTATTCTCTTCTCAGGCTACAGTTTTGCTGAGAAATTGCCTGTGTTTGAGTAATTCCCCTTTCCTGTGCCCGTGTGCACTACTGCTGCCCACTAGTGGATAGAAAGAGAATGAAACAGAAAAAGGATTCTATTCTCTATGGCTCTAGTTTATCTACACACCTGTTTCAAATAGGAGGATGTCCTGAAGTAGGCTGGCTCTCCCGGTGGGGAGGGGGTAGGTGAGGTGGGAGTGTAAAGGATGGACTATTTTCTAAGCATAATTATGCATTATTTTAGTGAAAGTACTGATTTTTTAAAAAAATATTTGAAATTTGTTGACGTTTTAAATCTATTTCTTTTTCTATATTTTCACATCATGCTGTACTTGTTCTCAATGGTAACCAATAACCACATACACACAAAAGTTATAACACTTAAACCTATAGGCCAAAATGCATAACACTCTATTTTGCAAATCTACATCCATTGTTCCTCAATTTACTATCCTGCCACTTACACATATCAGTATTTTCAAACTTTTACCCACAAGCAACAGAAATTCTATGTTTAAATAAGGGTAAACAAATAAAAGTAGCCATCCTGAGAGCCTCTGTCTGAAGAAACCCAAATGCCCCCTCCCCTGCTGTCCTGAGTTATCCCACCTCCCTATAGGAACCCTAGGGAGCATAATTTGAAAATCACAGAGCACACATACACACATATAACATAATTATTATTTCAGTTTCTTTAAAATGCACTTTTAATCAATAAAATTTTTATTTTATTATTTGCCTTATCTAAAAATGTGTTGGTCCATTGGGTTCTGTGAAGAATGGTAGAAACTGCTGCGGGTATAATTGTAGAAGCAAGACAATCTCATTTACACATCACAATAACCCCAAGAGACAGCTATGGGTAGTTAACTTTCTGGCCTTCAACCCATTCCTTCTTTCCTTCCTTATTTTGTCTTTCTTTCTTTTTATTTATTTTTTCCACCATGCCTTGCCCCAAAAGCAATTTGAGCCAGGCTACAAAGATACATATCCAAACCTAAGAGTTAAACCAATTAAATGATGTACTTGGTGAGAAGAAGACGTTAATCCCAGGCCAGGTAAGATGATGGCAAGGAGGAAATTTAATGGTTAAAATACAGGCTTAAGGTCCTATACATTCTGCTGGAAGTAGGCTGAAAACCTCACTCCATGTTCTCTAGACACGAATGCAAAAAGGGAAATAGTTATACAATTCACTCTATAAGAGACAAACCAATCAATTTCCTCAAGGTAGCAGGGTTGAGATCTAATGGCAGTATCTTCACCAGGACTCAAGGAAAGGATGCTTGCAGGATGTAATAAACACAAGTTATTTCCTTAATGCAAGGCTGATACATATATTCCCATTTATCGAGCAGGAAAGTGAAGCTCAGAGAAGTCAAGAAACATAAACCACATGGCTAGGTAAAGGACAGCCTAGAATATAAACCCATTCTGACTCCAGTCCTCAAGGATTTTCTCCTCTCCCATGCTGTCTACTCAGGTTTTAAGTCTTCTTTGACATTTCTATAAGAAATTCAGGTATTCATTCAGCAATTATTCATTAAGTATCAATAATATGTATAGCTTCATGGGAGATTAAAAATACGACAATACAGAGAGTCTCTTGCTATCCTCACATTCTAGTTTAGGAAGCTTTTGCTTTCACGTGTTACAATATTGAGGCTTCTGTTTTAAGAAATTAGTTACATAACTTTGTACACTGTACTAAATTCTTGTGACTAATTTGGCTGTCCTTTATAACCTTTACCAATTCTCAACATATGCACTAATAGAAAGTTCTCTCCCATCATATTTTAGCAAGGGCTGGTGATAAAAGCCCTGGCTGACCTTTCTTTTTTAAAATTTCATTGAAAATGTAATTTAAAAGCACCTACACACCACTCAGCTTAACTTATTTTAGATTCATAGCATTGAGTATAGAAATAGAATAACATAAACTCAATTCTGATAATGGCGTATGTTTTGCATTCTATCAAAATAATTAATCCTTTATATACTTATTGCCAAAATATATTCTCATTGATGCCATTTATTTCTCTATAACTTTTGATTACACATAGTTTCCTTTCCTGTTCTTTTAAAATAAGACCTCACGCATGACTACATCTCTTATACAGCAATCCAATTTTAAGATCCTATGACGTCCCCGTGAAAAGCATAATTGTCCTGTGATGAATGCAAAGACTACAAGAAACTATATAAAAAGAGCAAGGCACGATTGCCATAAAAAGAACAAACACATTGGAGTCTGATCTCCTTTTGGTCTGTAAGCATGCTAACTCCTCTTGGCTGGTGGACGTTCATGGGATTATGAAATAAATTCACTTATTTAACAAATATTTTATGAATGCCTACTGTGGCCAGGTCTACACTGACTTGGTTTCCCTGAAAGCATTAAGGACTGAAACAATGTTAAATGTAAGGAGGAGGAAGGGGACCTCTGAATCTAAACCTGGCCCTACCCTTCGACATAAGAGTTTTAGATGTTAGAGCCCTGTAAGAGATCAATGAGGTGTGTAAGTAAAGGCAGGGAACAAGATTGCAGTTCAAGTGTGAAGAGGAGGCCCAAGGAAGAAATGAAAGAATTACAAGGGGAAGCGGGTATGGCTCAGTGGATAGAGCCCCCGTGGATAGAGCCCCCGTTTACCATATGGGAGGCCCCGGGTTCGCATCCCGAGGCCTCCTTGTGAGAGCATGCAGACCAGAGCAGCAACCTCACGGCAGGAAGCGGGTGTGGCGCAATGGATAGAGCACCCGTTTACCATATGAGAGGCCCTGGGTTCACTTCCCGGCGCCTCCCTGTGAGGGCAGGCCGGCTCGCGTGGCGCCGTGGGCTG
>JAQZBX010041051.1:0-22480 GCA_029593785.1 Cabassous unicinctus
TTTTTTTTTTTTTCTTTTTTCATTGTGTTCTGTTTCCTTCAGACTGTGGTTAGTTTGCTTTCAATTCTGTAGGGATGAACAGCTGTTATTTTACACATCTTGCAGGTGCTGCTGAAAGGTCCAACTCAAGCTGCCCAAGACTGAGCTCCCCACTTCTCTCCTCCAAACTTACTCCCACCTCCAGTCAAGAACCCTCTGCAGAGTCTCCACATTCTTCCCTGTTCCACAGGCCAGAAACCAACTTCCTTCTTCATCCTTCCCAGCCAGTTACATGCCAGTTCATGTGATTCTACATATACATTACTGTAGAGTCATCTTCCTTCTCCCACTCTCCTGCCATTGGCTGGCTTTAGCTTACTGGGTGTTTTTCCTAAGTCCAGCCTTTTACATCTCTAATGTACCTTTCAACTGTCACTACTGACTGTCCTATGATGTGCTTCAATCACATCATACAAATCCACACTCTGGCAAGGCCTGGTATCCTTAGTTGATAATCAACCCTCTCCCTTACATTCTGTTTTCATCTCCCACCACATTTATTCATGACTTCTACAACCCAGAAACACACAATCTTTTAGTTACCATTCCCCAAGCATCTTATGTGCCTTTGTGAAAGCTGCCATCTCACTCAGGAATGCCCATCCCCAAAATCTGTGTCCACTTTATCACCATTTGGAGCCCAAATGTAACATCACCTCCTCAGGGATCCCACCCTTATCATCTATTACGTGTTGTAAATTCTGATTCAATTGATCCACCTTTCTGCTTCCCCAGTTTGTAATACAGAACTCTACTTAGCTGTCTAATTGTCCTGCTTTGCATTCTATTCTCTAATTCATCTTTGTGCTTCCAGGGTTGGGACAGGTCATAAGACCTGTGGACACAGAAACAATTGGAGTGGATCATGTTTAAAAGGATACTGGGAATGCAATTCTACAGCCACTTCTAGGAATACCCTGGCCCTGTTGAATTTTTCAGGAAGTTTTAATGGCAAGAGTCACATATTAAACTGTCTGGCCATGGAAAGGATATCATACCCTGCATAGCATAATAATATATAATATATATAATGATTATATAATAATGTTTATGATTATATATAATTTTATAAATGGCATAAATAACCATTATCAATAATGGCAAAGAATTACAATGGGGAAGATTGAATTCTGATTATTAATATTCACAGCTATTAAATTAATAATTTTTTATCTTGAGAAGAGGTGGATTTACCTCGAGCTGAGGTAGAGGGCAGCACAAAGAAAATGGGCAAGCAAAGAGACAGGACTGTCTCTGCTAAAAGGCAAGAGAGGTGGGCCATAAAGTATCAGCAGGCCACCAAGGTGGCATCTGATGCCCTTCCACTCTCTTAGCTATTCTCTCCCCTTCCAGCTTGCTTTCCAAAACCACAATCACCAAAAGCAACAGCAGTCACTCCCACAGGGACACAAGCTTCCTGGATAGATAGTTCTCTCACATCTAGATTCTCTCTCCAACTCACAGCAAGCCAATGGGTGCCTAGGACAGGGAAATAGTATCTCAAAGGTGTTGAGTGCAGAACTAAGACCCATCCCAGTCTGCTTCCAAATCCTAAACTTATATTCTGGGGTCACACTTCCTTTTGTTGGCCATTTATGAGAAGCCCCACCTGTAGCAGATTGGAATGAGGCAGGAAGTATGCCCTGGAAACCGTCCATTGGTTGTCATACAATACTAGAGCAGTAAATCTGTTTGGCTAGTCCTCTCCCAGCCCTCCTTCCCTCCATGTCCAACTTGTTGTCATGAAGGGAACTCAGCCCCAATGGCAGGAAATATGTGTGACATTAAACATTTTTAAAAGACTTCAGCAGTTTGTGTGAAAGAGCTAAACTGCCTCCCAGAGTCCAAATAGTCAAGAATTACCTCTTTAGGATCTTCATTCTCCATAAATCCATACAGATCAAAGGTAGAACATCTGCTTCTCTCCTGAGAGATGTAATTGTTGATAGAACATCTGGCTACACACCTCGAAATCCTGGCCACTCACAAACTGAATCCATGAATGTGTTTAGCTGCTGAGTTCCCTGTAAAAACACAGAGGGATTTGTGTGTTGGCAATGAAAAGTTGGGGGATGTATTTGAAGCAATGACACATCTCAGAATGGGTTGGCATGGGGGCTATGGGATAAGTCCATTTCTTCAAGTGACCTCAGCTCTGGTTCAGACTTTGGATGTGAGCTCTCCTTTCCAACAATCGAACCTAATTTGGAAAATTATACAATTCATGCCTGGGTTTTCAGAAATCACAGAAGGACAGATATGGAGAGGCTGTGGCGACCATGAACTCCTGCTTCCTCACACTCTTGGTAGTTAAGTTCCAGGCACCCCTCTGTATGAGAAAACCCCTGCAGACCTCTTCTTACTCTCCTAAAATCCCAAGAATTTATGTTGCTTCCCTTTGCTTTTGCTTGACCTGATCTTGCTCTTACCGGATGTCAAGTGAATTACTGTTTTTCCAGCTCCTTTGGGGGAAAGAGACAGGAAGTAACAAGAAACAGTTATGTGTACTTTATGAAAATTTCACAATCATTTTGGGGGTGAGTCCACCTTCTCAGGAAGGCCCATCTATCTGGCCCTAAGGCCCCAAGACAAAGTAGAGAAGGAAGTTAGAGCCAAAGGAAACTGAAGTAATCTCTGGTCTCATGGAAATAGTTTGCATCTCCAAGATCTATAAGCTACTATCTCAATGGTCTCCATATTACTGACAGAAAAGGCCACCATTGTGTATCCTAAACCCTCCTTACCTTGGTATGTAAAGTACATTTGAGGAAATGAGCCTTGAATCAGGGAAAAGAGAAGTGCTTACTTCTCCTTGAAGAACTAAACACACAGACTGTCCACTGAAGCTCTGAAAGGCAGATAATAGAATATCCAGGGTATCAGTCATTACTGCAGGCTACGTTATGCTGCAGTAACAAGCAGCTCCCATCTCAGCGGCTTCAATAACAGATTTATATGCTATTCATTCTACATGTCCATTTCAGGGTGGCATGGAAGCTCATTTTTCATAGTCACTTAGAAATCTAGTCTAATGGAGCAGCAACTATTTCAAAGAATCCTATCACAGTGACAGAGGACAAGTGTCCTGTAGGGCATGGACAACTGAAAGTTCTGGCTTAAAAATGAAGCATCACTTCCACTCATAAGTCATTCGCCAGAACTAATTGCATGGTCCCATCCAACCAGAGGGGGACTGAGGAGTGTGGTCCTACCATATGCCCAGAAGGAGGGAAAACAGGGCAAGTGTAGCAAACAGCACTTAAAACTGCCACACCTACCTCCCTCTTCCTCCTTTAGTCATGAGCATCAAATCTAGACTGGCAAGAGCTGCAGGAACTCCCAGGAGTAATGGAGATCATGTTAAATGCACCATGTACCTTCTCACAGGACCAGAAGGAGATAAAACCATCCTTCACCTTAAAGAGCAAATTCCAAGAGCGACCTTATGGTTTCGATTTTCCTTGCTGTTTTCTCCCACATTTGCAAGTGAGTTTTTCCACCTTGAGTTAGAGACTCAACATAGAGAATTGGCTATGTTCTAGTTTGCTAGGCTGTCAAAAGCAATATACCAGAAATGGGTTGGCTTTTACAATGGGGATTTATTTTAGTTTACAAGCTTACAGTTTTGAGGCTGAGAAAAATGTCCAAATCAAGGCATCATCAGGCGATGTTTTATTCCCAAACACCAGCTGCTGGCAATCCTGGACTCCCCTGTCACATGGCCCATGGTAGTGTCTGCTGGTCTTCTTCTCTTCCGAGTTTCTCTGCTGTCAGCTTCTTGCTTCTGTGGTTTTCTCTCTCTCTCTCTCTCTCTCTCTCTCTCTCTCTCTTTTTCTGAATTTCACCCTCTTATAAAGGACTCCAGTAGGGCCCTACTCACCAAAAGATCCTACTTGTAATGGGTCCACACCCACAGAAATGGATTAACTTTAAGAATATACTTTTCTGAGGTCCATACAGCTTCAAACCATCACAGCTATTCGTAAGGACTGGTACTAATTTTGCAGATTAAAATGATAGCATGAATTATATCTTGGTGAGATCAATGCCAAATCATGGGCATAATTAAGTTGACTATTTCCTCTTAAGTGAGAGTCCATGTTAATCCTCCTTTGGGGTGGGAGTAGAGGTTCTTCTAGGAATAGGCTTTCTGCACTGGGCAGGTTCTGTCCCTAATTGGCTGGAAGGCAGTAGACAATCAGTAGTATTCTCCAGTTTCTTTTCTTTTCAATTAAATGGGAGAGCTGGACTACAAATCTGTAGGATGCCTTTTGTTCTGAAATGTTTTGAATATAAATTATTAAGGAAAATATATTTTCACTGTTACTACTGCTAATAATAATCCCCAGTCATCTTGGCCAGTGCTTTGGAGTTCCTCAAGATTAAATCCCAGAGCCTCCTTTCTCATCCTGTACCTTTCCTTTGGGCAGGTTCTTCCCATCCTCCTGTGTGTCCACAACCTCCAGATTGATAACTACAGGCTATACCTATTTTCAAAGCTCCAAATAGACACATCCAGATACCTTCCTGCTACCTCCATATGGATATCTCATAGGCATCTCAAGTTAAAATTGAGCACATGGCCTCTCCCACCCCATTCTGATCCTCTTCCAACATCATCCATCTTAGACGCCAGTTGATGCTGCTCAAGACCGAGGACTCAGTCTGGATACCCCCTTCTTTCTCGTCCAGGCCAATCTTTCTATGCAATAATTCTGATCTATTCCTGCCTCTCAACAGGCTTCTAAACCATTTCCTCCACCTCCACCCACCACCCTAGGCCCAGCCATCAGCACTAATTTCCTTAACTCTCAACCTGCCTCCTCACTGGTCTCCAGGCTTCTGCACTTATTCTTCCAATTTTTATTTTAAAGAACAAATTGAATCTTCCACATGCTTAAAAGTCCCACCCAGAACCCCATTGCCTGCCCCTTGCATCAGGTCCAGACTAGTGAGAGCTGCAAGTACTCCCAGATTATGGGGATGCTCAAAGGGCGCCATGATCCTTCTCGTAGAGGACCTTCTATGAGAGGTTCTTCTCATAGACCCTCTCTGCCTATCTCCTGCCATCCTCCTCCGTGCTCACTGGATCCACCCTCACTGCCCTGCTACTGCTTGAAATGGGATCCTTTTTCCTGCCTCAGCACTTTATCACAGCAGGTTCCCTCTGCCTGTGTGGTTTCCCTCCTCACCTCTGCCTGGCCTGCGTGTGCACACACACACAGCCAATTTCTCCCAGAGGCTTTCCTTGACCACCCACTCTAGAATCTAGGTCCACCTATAGTTTGTACCTTGTCTTTTTTCCACATCATTTATCACATATTTGAATTATATGTTTATTTCCATTATTAGTGATTTGCTTTCCCTAGTAAATTGTAAGCTCCATGAAGATGGCTACTGCCCATTTTGCTCATCACTTTTTCCCCAAAACTAGCTCAGTCCCTGACAAATAATAATCATTGAGAAATCTCTGTATACTAAGATGAACAACTCTAATTACTCAATTCTTGGGATATTGTAGCAAAAATGACTTCTAAGCACATTTGACTTGTTACCAAAAAATGCAAAAATGGTACATGTACAAAGCTACTTACTGAAGCACTATTCGTAATATATAAAAGATAAGGTGCACACATTGTTTTTTTCCTATTGTTTTAAATAAATATGAGAAACAATCATGGAAATTTAAACATTGACTTGATATTAGAGGATATTAAGAATTATTTTTCATATTTTTGTTGTGTTAATGGTAAAATGGTTATTTAAAATAACACATTTCTCTTAGATATATACCCTGACTCATTTATTAATGAAATGGTATAATATCTAGAACTTGCTTTGAAATAGTTTATTGGTGGGGAGGAGAGAGTTGAAATTGGGATGAGGAGTAATAAGTGAAACAAGAAAAATAGTTGCAAGCAAATACTTAGCCTCAGTTTCCCTAATCTAAATATCTACTCTCCATAGATATCAATAAGTTCTTTCCTACTTCTATCAAAGAGTGAGAATCACATACAGTTTTTTGACAATCATTTTAGTTTTAAATTTAAGACTACTTAAGATGTTTCCTAAGCATACCGCCAAGCACAATAGATTGGCAAAACCAACAACCCCTCCCTCCCACCCTGGGTCTGGCAGCAGAGCCCCTTGCTGTAACTGTTCTGGGGGGAAACATATCAAAAGTAGCCATGATCATGATGCCCTCCCAGCCCCTCAGCCCATTAGCTTCCAGGCTGCTATGACAAATACGGCACCATGGGTTGGCTTAACAGGAATTATTGTCTCATGGTTTCAGAAGCTAGGCTTGCTTCCTCCCAGGGTCAGTAGTGCTCTGGCTGGCTGGCAATCCTTGGATTCCTTGGCCTTCCCATCACATGGTGATATCCTTTCCTTTCTCTTCTGGGTTCTGATGACTTCTAGGCTTTTGATGCCTCCCTATGACTTTTTCCTTCCGTGTTCAATTTCCTTTACTTATTAGACTTCAGTAATCCAAATTAAGGCCCCTCCTGGGAGCAGGTGTAGCTCAGTGTTTGAGTGCCTGCTTCGCATGTATGAGGTCCTGGGTCCAATCCCTGGTGCTTCCTAAAAAAATAAAAAGGCCCATCCTGATTCAGACGGGTCACACCTTAACTAAAAATAACATCTTCAATAGGTCCTGTTTACAACGAGTTCAATTCCACAGGAACACAGATTAAGATATTAAGAACCTGTTTTTCTGGGGAGAGCAATTCAATTTATCACAAAGGTTTGAAAGGAACCCTCTTTCTCTGTTCCTTCCTGCTAGGCTGCTCCTCCCTCTCCTTTTAGAACTCTCAGCCGTGTCCTTTCCCTTAAAGACTCCTGTCGTGATGATTTGGGTTGACACCCTCTCTCTGCCTTCTCGCACATGGGAAAACGTTGACTTCTCCCTCATGTCTGAAACAAATATGTCATTTCTAGTAACCTTAGCCAGTCTGAAATCATTGTCCATCACGTAGCCAGAGAGAATGGGCTTCTAAAGATTAGAGACAATCAAAAAGGCCAAGCACACAGCATCTCTGCAGCACCAAGGGATCCCTGGGTGTTAAAAAGATATGTCAGCCAGTCGCTGTCCTAGTCATCTTTTGTCATGATGACCTGTAACCTGGCTGAGGAAAACACCGGTTTAATAGAGCAGGCCTGAACTTCAGAACCGAGCATACGTTAGTTTGAAACTCAAATCAGCATTTACTATATATTTGACTTTGGACAGTAACTTTTGCTTTCTGGGCCTCAGTTTCCTGCTTTGTGTAATGAGCTCTGCTGGATTGCTGGGAAGTGTTTTATGTGAGCCCTGAGTCTCGAGGCTTCACACTGAAGCCCCACTGAGATGCTTCGTGAATTCCAAAAGGGTTACTTTGGCAGCCTAAGTGGAATTTTCTGGAACATGAGGTCCATGCTCAAAGCAAACAGTGCATTCATCTTCTCATCTTGTTCCAGAAGCCTTCATTTATCTTCTGGGGTTTCCGGCCTGGCTCTCTTCAGCCCTGGAGGCTGTGACCCTGGCCTCCTTCAGAGTTCAAGGCTCTTGCATTCAGCAGATGACATGGAGCCCAGCATCCCCACCACTTGACTTGATAAGTCGCCGTAGGAGGGGCAGCTCTTGTGAGGACAATTAGATCTGCCATGCTGACGCAGGATGAGGGAGGACAGTTCGAAGCCTCTGCAATTCCCTACCCACTCTGAAAATGATGAACGACTGCCTGCCAAAACCAAGCATGCTGCTAATTAATGATGTGGTAATGGCACCCACTGTCCATGCCCAGCACATTTTTCTTTCCTGTGCAGACAGATTAAAGGCTGCAAATAAGGTCTGGGGCGCTTGCTGATTGAATGGGTTTCTCATTTTCTGTTATTTTAAGGGCTGGTGGACTGAAGTAGGTGCCAGTGGTGATGGGTGAGTGCTTTGCAGGAATTCCCAGGGACATCTGAGCAGGAGGCCCTTCATTTTGGAAAGGGGGAGAGTGAACATTTGTTGAGTGTCGATCGTGCACCAGGAATGCGCAAGGTCCTTAGCGTTTCATATGTCGTTAAATCTTCAGAGCAATCCTACGAGGGAGATGAGGTGGGTAGGATAATCCTCATTTTTCAGATGTTCAGAGAGCGTAAGTAATGGGTTCTAGGCCTCAGAGCTACTAAATGGTTCTTCTGAGATATTGATACAATTGGTTTGATTCCAGAGTCATTTTTTTTGTTTTTTGTTTTTTCACTTTTTTTATTTATTAAAAGATACTTCGATTACATAAATGTTACAGAGAATATATAGGGGATTCCCATATGCCCCACTCCCCACACCTCCCACATTTTCCCACATTAGCAACATCTTTCATCAGTGTGGTACATTCATTGCAATTGATAAACACATTTTGGAGCATTGCCACTAAGCACAGATTATAGTTTACATTGTAGTTTATACTCTCTCCCATTTGACTCTGTAGGTTATGGCCGTATATATAATGGCCTGTGTCTGTTGTTGTAATGTCCTTCAGGATGATTCCCAAGTCCCAAAAATGCCCTCCTATTACACCTGTTTTTCTCTCTCCCTAACAGCAGAACATCCATGGGTCACTGCCTCCACAACAATGGTATTTCTTCCATTGTTAGAATCACAATAAGTCTATAGTAGAATACTAGTAAGTTTATTTTAGTCCATAGTTCATTTCCCAAACTTGAGGACTCTGGGATGGTGATGTCAACTCCACCATCAATTGCAGGGAGCTTCAATTCGACACATCCAATGGATGGGATTCTCTTGTTTGTAGTTGTAGGCACTCTTGGTTCCTTGGTATGTTGTTTGCCCATCATCTCCTCTCCGTTAGTTGTCCTGGGTGAGTCCATTGAACTGGAGAATAGGTGTTGCAACTCTGTTGAGATTCAGGGCTCAGCTGGCACATGGACAGCCCAAAGATTTAAGTCACTTCGATGTATATCGACCAAGCCTAGTACTAATTATAGGTTCAAACAGAAGGACAGAAGAGTCATGCATAGGGAAACCACTGCTGAGTCTAACTCAGTCACACTGGGGAGCATAAATATCAGATTAGGGCCCACTGGGAAGGGGCCAAATTCTTGAGCTGTCTGCCCTGACTATAGTGTCTGGATGTCTCCATATCCCTGAGGAGCTTTGTTATTTGGGGTAGTATCTACTTTGGCTGTGAAAGAGATCCTGTAGAGATGTGCATAAGCGCTACCTCTGGGATGGCCTCCTGACTCATTTTGATGTCCCAGAGACATTATTCAAAACCAGAGCTCCTAAACAAAGCCCATATCTACAGAAGCCAAACAAATATATTATTTGGAAATACATAAATATATGGGAATTATATATTTATAAAGAAGGAAGGGAATAATAGACACAAGATTCAGGATTTTATGGAAGGAAGTCCAGGGATAGGATCTGGGAAGAACACAAAGATAGCTGTTCAAATTGTGCAGTATATTCACGGTGCTCACATTATATATTACATATATTATTTTATATACACCAAATACTATATTAAAGAAAAGAAAAAAGTTGAATTCTTTTTTCAAAACCTAAACAGAGAGGTCAATAGTTTGTTTGTTTGTTTTTTAACTGAAAATAAGATAAAGATAAATCCATTAGTTAGCACAATTGTGCAGAATATTGTACTCGGTGCTGTTAGAGATTAGAAATAAAAGTAAGAACTAAAGTTCCTGCTGTTAAGATGGAGGACAATAAGGGACCTAGGCTCATGTCTGTGAAAAATACCCACCATCTTAGTGGCTTTTGGGAAACCAGCTGGCCTTCGCTCTAATCTACTGGATTTTTCTCTGTTCCAAAGGGTGGATGACCGGGAAAGACCAGAATCCCTAGCTGCTTCCCCAGCTCCCTGGGCTGCTTATTGCCAGTCTGGGGTCTGGGGTCCAGCCGGCAATGTGGGCGCCACTACCCAGGCACCTAGCGCTCCAGGGCGCATGCTCCGTCTTCCGGGTCCAGCACCTCCTCGCGAGATGATGGGTGGTGAGGAGCCGGCTCCCTCCGTGCGTCTTAACTCCATTCTCAAAGGAAAGGAATCTGCTCCTCAAGGCGAACCTTTTCCAAAGGTCACTAAGGGCCATGACCCAGCGGCCATTCCCCTGTGCAAACACACATTTGGCTGCAGTCCCAACTCAGCCCCCACAAAGGCCAGCACGCCCCCCGGTGCCCAGAAACTCACTTACAATACAGGTGCAAACTAATGTGAACTGATGAGGTGAAGGTTTACTTTAGCACCTCTGCACCCTCAGTCTCCGGGGTGATCCCGGCTCGCCTGGGGGCGCTGGACCCGACAGACCACACCCACCCTCTTTGCTCCCGCCAGCCCTTCCCCGTCCCCCACGACCATCGTGTGTCTCTTCCATCAGAGCGTGAGTTCTTCCTCCAAAAGTGACAGGTGCTATTTCAGAAGCTTGGCAGGAATGTGTTCATGGCTAATGAATAATTAGTGGTAACAGATGTGGACGCCAAGGTTTTCCGCACTGGGCACAACTCGGAGAGAGGACATTCTTCCTGTTTTAGAGAAAACAGGCGTATGGTATTAAGTGACCCAGCCGAGGTCACACAAGCAGTTTGGACTGAGCTCAGTCCCAGGGTCTCTGATTCCTAATCCAGTCTTCCTCCCTTACTGCCAAAGCACAAATCAGCCCTATTTCTAAATGCAATATGCTTTTAAACACTAGATGCACACAGCTGCACACCAATTGCACACAACTGCACACCACTTGCATACAAATGAAAACAGCCTGGGAAAAACTCATTATGCAAATGTCCAGGCCTCCCTTTTTCTGAGTGGGATGGAAAGCACTATGATACTTTGCTCTTTGCTGGCTTGGGGACCTTAGACACAGGATATACTGAGCCCATCTCATCATCTGCTAAAAGGAGGCTCCAAATCAGATCTCACAGATACCTGTGCTTTGCAACCCCATATTCATTCTGTGGCCCAGTCCTCTTTGAAAATAAACAATCGATTCTCATTAATAGTGGTAGTTAAAGTCTATAAATTCACCATGAACACTGAATGAGCAAATACTGAACCACTGCTCCTGGGGGAAATACAGAGTTAGGTCACTACAAGCTTCTGACCACAACATTTTCATCAACTGACCAATACATAACCATATTTATGTGTGTTTCTGTTTAAAGAGAACTTATTTAATAAACACTGTTGATTCATTAACACTGAACTCCTGTCCAGCAGTGTTATAACTCATGCCTGAGTGAAGCTTATCCAATGTATGTATTTTCTCCGTAAGGCACATTGCAGCCTTCTTGAGCTTGGGAACATTAGACAGCACCTCAGCACTAGGCTTGGGGGCCATTGTAAACAGTGACAGCAACAATGTAAAGCACAAAAATGCAGAAAATAAATAAACAAAAGCCACGGCACTAAATAGAATGCAAAGAGGATACTGCTTACAGTGTGAGAGCTGAAACAAGAAGGCAAGGGGTTGCCTCGTTCGACCTCGACTGGAAATGTGCACGCTGGGCCACTCTGAGCAGGGCTGCAAATGGCCATAGAAGCGTCCCACGAGTATTGACTTGGGGATTACAGATGAATTTTAGTGAGTAGACGGTTTCACAAGTATGCAATCCATGGATAATGAGGGTCAACGGTATATCTGAAAAAAAGGAGGGAGTCAGTGCTCGGCTTTCTTTTTGTTGTAGGGGATGAGGAAATGGGAGGGGAAGCTTGTAAGATGTTGTGAGGAAGAGAAAACAGCCTAAGAGACAGAGTGGCCCCAGGTCCTTCCTCGGGGCAGGAGATGTGCCGTGGTGATGTGAGCTGTGGGGTCCCCAAGTACACTCTGAAGCAGAAAAACAGCGCCCCCTCCCCACAGAGTTGGGAGATGAAGCAGGACCAGAACCTTCCAGTTCCTGGCCTTCTTTTTGCTCTCCTTCCTTCTCTGCTGTTGGCTCATGACAACTGTTCATAAATATGTGTTGTCCTTCCCCAGGGCTTTCACCATGGCTCTATAACAGGACCTGCTGTTTCCCCAGGGTCGGAGGAGATTATCTGCCTGTCCTCAGGAATGAGCAGCTCTGCTATCAACACACATTTCTCTATAAATGCAAAGTGTGGTTATAGAAGGATTTTAATGGATGAGCAATAAAATTTTAGTGTCTTAGAACAGTTTAAAACTGGTGCAAGCATCCTGAGAGGCAATTGCTCCACCAGAAGAGAAGGGGCAGATGGGAGCAAGCACCTACTAGGGTGCTGCAAGGACCCCGGCCAGCTCTCACTGGGGGTCCTCTCCTGCGTGGATGCACTTCTGCCCTCCCAGTCACTCCCTGGGAAGAATGCCACAGCCCTGAGCTGAGCCCGCAATCTCGTGACCCTCTGCCCTTCCTTAACCTCTGCAAAAAATGGCATGCTGAGGCTCCGGATGGAGGGTGGTGCTAAGGAGCTGGTGAGGATGAGGCTCACAGAAGCTTTACAGAACTACATCCGCTTTTACACTGCAACCTCAGCCAGAAAAGATGGACTCAGATGCCATACTTGGACCAATCCTTCTGGTCTGGTTAAACAAGCAATGTGTGTGACTCAAGGAAGTGCTCTCTTGGTGGCTCCATACAAGAAGTCTGTCTTTGTTTAGTACCCATGATCTCTGCTATTTTGCACCAGGCATCCCAGCAAAGACAGGAAGGTGATGAGCTTGACCCATCCCATGGGATTTCTCCCTGTTTTTCTAATCCGCCTTCTACACTCCCCTCTCCTGGGTTGGGGTGAGCATGAGGGTGGAGTTACAGAGCCAAAGAGTTAAGATTGAGCTTTCCAGGAATTTACTGGAATCTCTTTGGGTTTGCCAGAAATTAGCCTAATCGATTTCAATCTTTTGTTCAAGGTGAAGTCTCCTATGCTAAGCATGCCCCTGTTATCATCAAGAGTTGCTAATGTGGCACATAATAGCTTGCTGTGTGATTCTTTACCATAGGTTTTCACCTTGGCTAACAACTTCATTCTTTCCAATCTTTCCATTATATAATCAACTAATGGCAGAAGAATCCAGAGAGATGATGAATCAGTTCATCTACCAAATGGTGGACTGTCTGGATAATTTCTCAGGCACCTTAGGTTCACTTTGTATACTCTAGGAGATCCAATTGAGCCTACAAGCAGATCTTGATTTATTATTTTTAAGTCAGATAATTCTGTTGTTGTTTTTTAATAACTCAAACTGAACAGAAAAAAAAAAGTCTGGAATAATTATTTTGTAGCAGTATCCCTGCCAAACTAGTGAACAATAACAGCTTCCCAGAAATACTCTAATCTGGCCAAAATTAAGGGAAGTTTCACTTTCAGCAAGTCTGAAATTTTGAACAAGTCACAGAGAAGAAGCAGTGCCCTGACCTTTGACAAAGAAAATTAGAAGTTGGTCCTTCTCCATATCCTCTGTTAACCAAGGTTTTCTTCACTTTTTGATTCTACCAGGGCCACAGACCACTCCACAGATTCCAGACAAATCTCCACTTATCTGTGGGACAGGGAAAGCATTAGCCACATGGTGGGAAAAAACCACAGATGTCCCTTTCCTTTGCTTCAAGCACACATGAAGCCCCTTCTATGTGCAAACACTGGGAGTAGTCATAGATGAGTAACAGCTATGTCTTCCTTCTACAAGGCAGACAGGGCCATGGGAAAAGTATGAGCCTCTGGGGGGGGGGATGAGTGGGATCCAGAAAAGCTCTTGGAGGAGCTAAAATAAAAGCAGGGCCATTCAGAACTGAGACCAATGGATTCATGGGGAACATCTGCATGGAAGTAAAATACGTATGAAATGTTCAAGAATAACCCATGCAGTAAAACTGCAGGGTACAGAAATATTGGAATGCCTGAAGCCCGGAAGAAGTGTTTTTCCACCAGCATCCCTGGCCATCAACCCTTCCCCAAGTCTGGGGCATCTAGAAAGAGCACAGACAAACCTGATCCTCCTTTTACTTCAACATTGATCCAGCCTCATCTGCCCATTTGAAAACAATTTCCAGGCCCATGTCAGTGGCTTGCTAGTACAAAATAAAGTGCTCTTTCCTGAAGTCAGAGCAAGTTATCAAAGAGGTTCTGGAACTAAGTGATGAATGACAAAGGAATGGTGGACTGATTCAGAAATAGTTGCCTAAAGGAAGGCACTGGCGGGAGGCCCTACAGACCCCAGTGGAAGCACATTTCAGAAAGGCTTCCCGATTGCTGTGAGTTGTTACACATGGAAGAGCTTCTGGTACTAGCTCTACACCCATGAAGCAAGAATGAGGAAGAGATTGCTGTAATTCTTCTTTTTTTCTTTTTTTAATGTAAAGCAAACAAATTAAAATAATTTCTTACGTAACTCATGATAAAACAATTGGTAAAACAGAAATTTATGTGGACATAAAATTACATAAAGTAATTGAGAAAAAATTTGCCAGAGAATGATTTCAATTTTATGTTCCAACCAAAGTTTTTTATCTTTGTGGCCTGTTTCTCTAGTGATTGCCAAAATGCTATCTCAATTAGCTAAGTTTCTTTTAGTTTAATATCATTTTAATGTTCTGTTACTATTTTTTTTTTTAAGGTGCAGCTGGCCTTAGATGCATTGCTAAATGAACTGCTTGCTCACAAATAATTTATATTTAAAAAACAGAGTGTCTTGATTAGTTGGAGGAACAACATATGCTACTGCTATATTTATTACTATCAATGTTTGAATAACTAATGTCATCAATTATTAGGTTAGATTGATTAGTGTTACAAGAGGATAAAAGTATACAATCCATCAATCCCCATAGTGGATCCTATGTGTAGGCTTTTAACATTATTTAATTTTCCCTCATTGTTATAGTGGAAAAATCATTCTAAATCCACTGGAGAAAGTTATATGCCACTTAACCAACTGAAGGAAGATGAAGGTAATGTAGCAATTTTTGTAAATATTTCCAAAGTGATCAGAGTCATAATACTATGTGAAAAAATCATTATTCATGGTATATAATAACAAATAGTTTATGTGTGTCACTTAGGATTGTGTTTGGCTGCAAGCAAAAGAAGACCTAACAAATGCTGGCTTGTCTGCAGTAACGAGCAATCTTGGGGAAGACTGTCCACAGCTGGTATGGAGGAGGCTCAGTGAAGCCACTATCTTGGTTTGCCTGAGCTGCTATAACAAATACCATACAATGGGTGAGCTCAAACAACAAGCATTTACCAGCTCACAGTTTCAGAGGCCAGAAGTCAACATCAAGATAAAGAGAAAGCATGCTGGTGCCAGCTTGTTGCAGTCCTTGGGGTTCCTTGCCTCCCATCACAAGGTCTGCCCTTTCTCGTGTCTGCTCTTTTGTTTTCCACTGACTTCCAGCTTCTTGCTCCTTCCTGTAGCTTTCTCTTTATAAGGCCTCCAGTAATCCAGATTCAGACCCACCCTCATTCAGTTGGGTAACACCTTAACTAAAAATAACATCTTCAAGAGGTCTTATTTACAATGGGTTCACACCCACAGGAATGTGGATTAAGGCTAAGAACATGTCTAAATTGGGGAACATAATTCAGCCTACCCAGTCACTGAAGATCCAGGCTCCATCTGCAGTCCTAAGCCACCATCCTCAGTGTGAGTCTTTCGTGTCTTGGTTACAAGGTGGCTGCTACTTCTCCAGACACCATGTCCACATCCCAAGTTGGAAGAAGGAAGATTGGTGGGGGAGATGAAGGACAGAAGACCAAAGGCACAAAGCAGCTTTCTCTGACCATCAAAAATATTGCTTTCCTTTAAGCTTTACCTAGTAATTTTTGTCTATATCTAGACAGCTAGAATCAGGTCCCATGTGTCCCCACAGCTATTAGAAAGTCTGTAGGGTTGAACGATTTTCACTAGGCATTGACAAACTAGGGATCTACGAATAAGTAAAAAGAGGAGACTGAATATTAAGTAAGCACCTAGTTGTTTCTGCCAAAATAGCAGGATATTATTGCATTTTATTGCTTATTTGGTATAGCATCAAATTGTATGTCCAAGTCATTACTTTTATGCATCTCTTTTACTTCCAGGTAAGAGAAAGGATCCTTCCACACTCCCTTGAAGTTAGGCATAACCATGTGACTACTTCTAGCTAATGATGTGTGAGCAGAAGTGACATGTGTAACTCCCAGACCAAAGGACTAAGCTACAGTGCCTAGCTCACCAGTCCTTTTTTCCCTGCTATAACCATCAAGAAGGTAACTGTCAAGATGGAGCTGAGTCTCAACCTGATAACTACAAGCAGAGTTCTCTAAAAACCACACTGTATATGAAGTTTTGAGCAAGAAATAAACCTTTGTTCCTTTAAGCCACTAAGAATTAGGGTTAGGTTGTTACCACAGCAAAATCCAGCCTATCCTGACCAATACAAAGTGATAACAATTTGTCCAGTGTTCTCAGTGGATTGTTTTCTGGTTTTGGCTTAATAATGAGGTGGAGACATGTTAAAATGTAGTCTATATTAAATAAGCCAATAAAATTTCTTTCAATATAAAGGGTGAAAGTATTAAATGATTGTTTTAGTTTCCAAGGATGCTCAAGTAAAAATTGTGCAATGGGCCAGCTCAAACAATGGGAACTTACTAGCTCACAGTTTTGAGGCTAAAAGAAAGTGCAAATCAAGGTGTCATCAAGGCGATTCTTTCTCCCTGAAGACTGTGGCATTCTGGGCTGGCTTCCAGAGGTCCTGGGTCCTTAGTTTGCCACACGGCAAGGCACATGGTGTCATCCCCTGGTCTCTCCCTTCTCTTCCGGGTTCCATTGATATTCAGCTTCTGGCTGCTCACTCTGTGGCTTTCTCTCTGTGTGTCTGAATTTTGTTCTGCTTATAAAGGACCCCAGTAATTGCATTAAAACCCGTACTAATTCAGTTGGGCCAAACTTGAATGGAAGTAACCTCATCAAAAGGTCCTACTCTCAATGGGTTCACACCTACAGGAATGGATTAAGTTTAAGAACATGTTTTTCTGGAGTACATACAATTCCAAACCACCACAATGACCAATAGTTTATGTTTTATATAGTTTATTACCTAAGATGATAGTGATTTGTATGCAGAGATTATCTGTTGCCATCTGAAGAGGAGCATATATGTTTTGATAAGTTAAATTGACCCTTTTGAGGAAAGAGGATGTGGAAGAAAATAAACCCAATAAGGAAGGTCCATACAGATGGGGGACAGTTATCCAAGATGAAATGGATAACCCCTCCTCCATCTAATAAGCCATAACTAACAAAATGCTTTTTTTGTGTTGGTTGCTTTGTTGTTGTTTAACTTTTTATTTTGAAATAATTTCAGACTTAAAAAATGTTGTAACAATAGTACAAAGAATTCCCCTTGGCTTCATTCACGCCACACTCCCCTGATTTTCCTCCTGAAGAACTGAAAACGCCTCTGTCTTCTTGGCAAGTTCATCCTTCTTTACTTAAACTTGGAATGTTGGCATTCCACCAGCTGGCCCTAGGCCACCTCTTCTTCCACTATACTCTTTCCTCAGATGAACTTTGTACACCCCAAGGCTTCAGTTCCTACACACCAGGTGGCAGGTGACTCATTAAATTATATATTGAACCAGACCACACCTCTGGCTTCCAGAATTTTGCTTGTATATTCTCTTTGCCATATCCAGTAATATTCAACTGTCTATTAGACAACTGCTCTTAAATATCTCAAAAATCAAAATAAAGTCCCAAACTGAACTTATTATCTTCCCCACCCTAACCACAACTGTCTTCCTGTCTTCTGGTATCCTCTAATTCACTGAATTTTGTTTTCATCCACCAAGTCCTGTAAACCAGAAATCTTGCTGTCCTACTCCACACCTTTCTACTCCTTACCACTGACATCCATCAATCGCCAAGCCCTGATATGTATCACCTCAGTATCCCTCACCGCCCCATTTCTATTCATCATACCTCCAGTGTCCTAGTCCAAGCAACCATCTTAACTCCCACCTGAACTTCTAAATAGCTGCCTAAACCAGCCTGTCCACATAGCTCTTGCCCTTCCCCAAACCCACTCTACACTAAATGGTCATGTAACCCATTTGTACCCTGAAAACCTCTCAAAGTCTTCCTGGCTCTCTTAGAATAAAAGTAAAACTTCCCAGCATGGCCCCAAAGGCCCTTTATGACCTAGGGTAGCTAAGGCTGCCAGATAACTCACAGGATGCCCAGTTAAATTTGAACATCAGCTAAAAAAACAATTTTTTTAGTATAAGTCCCTTATATTGCATGGAACATATACTAAAAAATATTATTTGTTGTTTATCTGAAATTCAATTTAACTGGGCCTTAAGAACTAATCACCAGGCCAACATATGACAGCTCCATGGCCTATGCAAATCATGACCCAGGGACCATGATTTGAACTTGGTGATGCACAAAACTCTGCAGCCCCTGAGCTCCCAAGCTATTGTTCCTCCCAACCAGTCCTGGGCTCAGACCCTTGCTACCCACTGCATGCAATTCTTAGTTCAGCTCCATAGGTCTGGATGTTTGTCGAAATTCCTGCAGGATTTGGAAAATCAGTTGAGAAGCAGTAGGAAAGGGCACAGGTTTGGACCCAGGAAGCGCTGATTCTATGACTTATCCTGCTCTTGCTATCAATCATCTAGGGCAAAGACACCCCCCCTCCCAAGTGGTCAGTGTCCTTCCCTATAAAGTGGGTAAGTTATACTCTCTCCTTCATTGAGCTGATGTGATTATTCCATTTGACCCAGGCTGAGAGTAGCCAGCATGTCACCTGACACAGAACACATTTGAACACATTCTCTTATTCTTATCTGAAGTTTTTTTTCTACTTTTTCATAGGTATTTTGATGGAAAGGTAAGTAAAGCTATACCTGGAACTCTTACCCATGATACCATGTTATATGGAAATCTAAAATTTCCAAACAGAGTCAGTCAGTTCTCTTGTTTCATTTCTTATGGTTTTCTAGTTGCTTTTATAGAGAGAGCTTTCTCACTCAAAGGTCAGGGTGGGCTGCATTGAGCTCTTGATTCCCCAGCTGAAAAGGCACTGAGGACTTTTAGGGGGTGGGGGTAGACTGATGGCTACAATGGTCCCCATTGGAGGCAGAAGGGAGTGATCAGCCACGCTGGCCTGACAGGTCTCTCCATAACCTCCACCCTCATCATATCACCATCATGATAAACTGGATTTCTGGCAATTGGACACTTAGAATTCAGCTTCATTTCTGCCCCACTGCGGGGAAACCCAGACTAAAGGTAGTCTACAAAAGGGAGTATCCCTTTGGTCACAAGCAGGTTGGGGTGGAAGTAATCTGGGTACCCCTGGAAAGAAGCAAATGAAGGCCCAACCACCTGTCCTCAGGGGCATGCCACATCCCATGATGGAAGGTCAGCCCCATGAAGCAGAGGTCTCGTCCATCTTGCCACCATGGGATCCCAGAGCCTAGAATAGGGCCAGCTTATAGGGTGCTCCATAACCATTTGTAGGGGACATTTTTGAATATCAACCAGCTTGGCCTCTACAACAACTGGCATGACAGATTTGGGGACTGAATTAGCTGGCTGTGAGAACTATTGATCTGCTCTTGCATGTGGAAAGCAAAAGTCTGACTCTTGGTCAAGAGGATGGGGCATTAAACCCTGATGTGTAGCAAACATCCTGGGGAAACTGACCTCTGCTCCTTGGGTGCTACCCACCTGGACCACAGGCAGGAAAGATTTTACTAATTACCATCTGGCAGATGTGTGGGAAAGCAGCAGGGACACGGTGATGTCATTGGGGGGCACTGCTGAGAAATTCTACATTTAATTAGGTTGCCAGAAGGATTACCTTTTTATTTTTTTTAATCCCATTTGTAGGTTCTGGCTCCATTCATGGTTGGGGAAAGTTCCGGGCTCTCCATCCCATTCTTACTGCCCCAACAACAACTGTGCTTCCAATTAAAGTTACTGCCCCCCAAAGAGTCAGGGTCTTGCCTTCTCGAGGCCAGGCAGCCCTGCCTCAGGCAATACACAAGCTTCTCCCTCCATCACAGCTCTTTCCACACTTTGGACAACTTGCATTTTAGTTGTTTTTACAAACCAGACGTGGTGATTTTAATATGGCCTGCTAGATTCTCAACTTTATAATTTTCAGATAGCTCCAAAGGACTTTTTCATCACTTCACTGGTTCCTGAACTGTAGAGGTGAAAGGCAATTTAGATACTTGAAATAGTTGATTTGGTTTAGACACTTGTAGTCTTGGGGTAAATCATATATTTTCTATCTGGATCATCCATTGTATAAATTGTGGAATAAAAAGCTTATGCTAATTCAAAAATGTTTATATTGTCATTGCAAAAATAGTTCATGCACATTATGGACAAGTGACCAATATTAAAAAGTACCGAAAAAATTGTTACCCCAAAATATCTATCATCAGCGCTTCAATGTGGATGTATATACAAATAACACAACTGGGATCATATTGGATAAGCACTTTGGGACCCTGCCTTTTTTCAAAACTTAATATTGTCCCATGAACATGTTCCCATGTCTTGAAATATCTCCCAAAGCTAATTATTAAATATCTGCATAACATTTACAGTATGGCCATACCATAAAGTCTAGAATTAAACATGCACCTGAATGGCCACTTACCCCATCTGGGTGAGATTGTCAGAGGTGTGAGATATGCTTTGCATACCTCGTCCTGTGACAGAGATGCCTGGCAGTGTGTGAAAGCCATTAGGCCTCGGTCCCCAGATGATCATCGGTTTCTCACACCTCAATTTGTAAGTGCAACTCAATGCTATCTAAGGCAGTGGAGGAGGCACCATTCTTCAGAACAGGTACAACCTCAGATGGATTTACAAAAAGAAAGGGATGGATTTGAGTGTTCAGAGCCCCGATGTACATGGAGGTAGGACAGGGGAGGGGAGGGGGAAGAGTGTCAGGGGGAGATGAATGTTTGGAGCACTGATGAGCTGGGAAGGAAGGTTGAGTGTTTGGAGGGATGATGGGTGGGGTGGGGTGGGGTTGAGTGCTTAGACCACTGATGGGCAGGGGGCTAGGGGAGAGGTTCAGTGTTTGGGAGGGAGTTGAGTAGTTGGAGCGCTGATGTGGAGGTAAGGTTGAGTATATGGAGAGCTGATGGGCAGGGCATTGGGGGTAAGCGTTGGGAGCATTGAAGGTGGGGTGTGGAGTTTTTAGAGTGCTGATAGGTGGAAGCGCTGAGGAGTGTTTGGAGGCAGCTGGACCAGCAGCTGTGCTCCCTGCACCTATGAGCCATGGGTACACAGAGATAGCGGCAATTCCTGGCATACACTGAGTAGCTCTGACTCTTCCCTCCTGCTCAAGAAAGCACATGGAAGGCAAGTGAGTGAGAAGGATGTTATGACATTTAAAATCCACTTACAAACTAGCAAATTACTTGGCATAAATTTCACATTCAACTGTGACCCCACACCTTCTAGAAGCTGACTCACAAGCATACAGGCTCCCTCTCAGCCCACCCCACTGGCTCCAGGTGGCTCTGTCAGCCTTTGGCCAGTCCCAAGGATGGATTTTCTCAGATAACCTCCCTCCTGGCATAGAGAATCAAGGTTAGACAACCAAACAGATAGAATGCACTTTGGCCAGAGGGGTTTAGGTTTGGTGGGATTTATAGATAAGACCTGAAGGAAACAGATCTCTCTTCATAAGCCAGCTGTTTCTGAGGCTGAAGCCGATACAGGCACTAGCTCACCATGACTTTGCCAAAGCTATTTTCTTCCATAAAGCTGAAAAGAAGAGAGCAGCTAAAACTTGAAGTGTGAGGAAATATGTTTCCTAAAATCCAGGTCCCTTGCCCAAGAAAAGCCAACCTGTTAGGACCTTTATCCTAGAAACTGAATCCAGTTGGGCAACTGTAGCTGCCCCATGATGCTAACATCAAGGAGGGAGCATATTGCTGAGGAGGTGCTGGAGCCACCAGGGCACATACCGAACCCAAGACCTGGAAGGTCTCAGCTTTCTCTTTAGCTCCCACTTGCTGACCAAGTGGAGTCTCACAGATTGTGGTGGGTCCAATGGTGTACCCCAGTTTGGACATGTTCTTGGTCTTGGTCTGCATTCTGGTGAGTGTGGACCCATTATAAGTAAGATCTCATCAAGATGCTACTTCAGTTAAGGCATGGCCCAACTGAATCAGGTTGGACTTTAATCCAGATTACTGGAGAGCTCTATAAACAGAGTGAAAGTTAGATGGAGAGAAAGGGAGCAGCCAGAAGCTGAAAGTCAACGGAACCCAGAAGAGATAGGAAAAGATGCCACCAGGCGCATTGCCATGTGATGAGAAAGTCGTGCAACCCCTTGCAAGCCAACCAGATATGCCAACCCCAGAAGGAAGCAAGCCTTCTAGCCTCTGAAACTGTGAGCCAATAAATTCCTGTTTTTAAGCCAACCCATTGTATAGTGTTTGTTTTAACAGCCAGTAAACTAAAA